>JAWQRN010000004.1:0-63229 GCA_033557685.1 Sperchopsis tessellata
CAATTTCTTACAATGATTTATTTTCTTGTTCCTAGCTTGTCAATAAGAAATCATAGGATGTTTGTTCTTCCTTGGTCGGCCAAGATCGAATCTTTTAATGGGATCTCCTCCATATTTTATGCTTTTTGTAACAAAACCAAGTACATATCTACTTTACCTTAGGTAATGTCTGGAAATGCATGGATAATACCTGGCTGATGTATGATTTATAGGTTGTGAGATATAAATTGTTTTATGTATTATCAAATGTACTTATATAGTATAATATGTATAGTAGACTATATGTTAAATGAGCGGTGCTCGTATATGCATGCTCTTACAGCATTATTACTTATTGAAATTACCGGTAACCAAATTTAAACATAAAAGGCTTTAATTTATACCAGATATATTGGGTTGTTAAGTGCCACTATTATACTGCTACATAAATCAAAAACCATTTAAGTGAAACTATGAAGTATCTTTAAAGGTAATCCAACGCCTTTTTTAACTTATACTTTTTTTATAATTATTTCTTATCTTTTCTTCTCTATCTATTTTTCATGATTGTCTTACAAATACTTCATTTGCTATATAGTTGTAATTCAATTTCAGCCATTACTGCAAGCTGGTGGACATGGTACTTGTATTACGCAATGTAAAACTGCGAAAATTGTTACATCAAAAACAATACCCATGCAAGTAGATGGAGAAGCCTGCAAGTTAACACCATCAATAATAGATCTGACATTATTAAATAAGGCCCCTATGTTATCAAAACGAAAACATGGAAAGTCTACACCACAAACTGCATTAGACAATCTAAAAATCTCAGTTAATAAAATAAATATGTCTGACTACGAGCAACATCATTATGACAAGGATCTTCTAGCTCAAGCTGGTAAGCATACATGTAAAATAATATATAGTATGAACACCCTATTTCTAGGTCAGTAGGATCAAATCAATTGAAATTATCTATAATTTTGACAAATGAACTATATGCTTGCATTAGATTAGATACAATAATACAATAAATACATTACAAAATTATTTGTACATGTGAGATTAAATGTGATATGTTTCTAAATTTGTCAAAAAATGTAATTGTTGTCTAATTGCTTTCCTAGTTCATAAGTTGAGAAAAAGTTTCCTTTCTTTTCCATGTTAAAATCCATCATTATTTATTCATTCAAATATTCATTTCTTTTTTTCTATTAGTATAATTTCTAACACTTAACCGATTTATTAGTGGTGCAAGGAGATAGACTACTATCACCCCTCATGTAGGGATGGCACAAAAGGTAGTACTTTTCATATTATTCATTATGTTCTAAATTGCTTGAAAATCTTGACCCCTTCTTGGAAAATGTGTTTTAAACCAAGGTTCCAAATAATTTACCGAGGACATCTCATGCAAATTTAAATTATTCTTTACCAAATTGCAACTCCAACAGTCCAACAGATGTTGAAAAATCAAAAAGTTTCGACAAAAACACACATCAAAATATCAGCAGTTCCCCAACATTTTCAAATATTAGTACATCAACAGATAAAATACACAATCTACCAACATACTATTTCTTTGAAGTAACAGATAGTGGTTTTTACTATATATACATAGAAATCAAAGATGAAAATATTAGTCATTTGCCCCCAATGTCAGTTGGGTAAATTATGCATATAAAACACTCGGGCTTGTAAACAACATTATTAATATTGGTAGAAATAAAATAAATGTAGAATGTTCAACTGCTATTACTGGCAATATTCTACTAAAATCCGAGTTTTTATAATTGGAAAACTATGATGTATAGATTTCGCATCAATTAATTTGAGATATGTTGGTCAAAGAAATGAAATTTTTTTGACAGAAATTTAATATATAAATACACACCGTGATGTAAGATGTATTTTTCCAAAGAGATGGACAATGAGGTGAATTTATATATTTTAATTTTTACCAAAATTATGCAATTTTTTATACAAAATTAATATTTATTTTTAAATAATTTATGTAATCAGAATCACTAACACTATAAAGTATAAATTCGAGCAATGTGCTCACCAAATTTATAAACTGTGAACAGACTCATCAGATAGAAGATACCATATAATTCATAAACCAATCTCAAAACAGTATACATTGCATTATTATGTATACTAACTATACTGGATAATAGGTAATAAAAGTGAAAAAAGGTTTCTTCACAAAGCAGTAGTATGCAATTCACACCAAACGGGAATCCCTTTCGGAGTGTACCAGGTCTGTAAATATGAAACCGGAATTTGCTAATAGATGGCTCTAGTTGTCAATGCAGTGACTGTAAAATCGCATCATTGGCGCCTTTTTCTTGTGTTTACATTTGTCAAAGACTTTTAACCCACAACAATACAAGTCTCATACAACAAAATATTTTTTCATAGCGTTAAACATGTCGAATTTTGTGCCTGCAAACTGCGATTTGCGGATAGCATTGATTTTCTGTTACCATTTGAAGAAAACTGCTGCAGAATCGCAATGAATGCTTGTCGAAGCTTACGGTGAGCATGCTCTTGGTAAATCACAGCGCTTTGAGTGGTTTAAAAAATTCATAAGTAGTGGCTTTGACGTGAGAAACAAAGAACGTGGAAGACCACCGAGAAAGTTTGAAGGCGCCGAATTGCAAGCATTTTTGGATGAGGATGACGCTCAAACGCAACAAATCGCGGATCAATTAAATGTGACACGAGAAGCCGTCTCCATACGTTTGAAAGCCATGGGAAAGATCCATAAGGTGGGAAAATAGGTTCCACATGAACTGAATTAAAGACAGCAGGAAAACTGACAAAAGAAAATCATTTCTCCATCGAATTGTGACTGATGATGAAAAATGGATATATTTCGAGAATCCCAAGCGTAAAAGATCATGGGTAACTCGAAGCAAAAATGCTCTGTGTTTGGTGGGATCAGAAGGGTGTCATCTATTATGAGCTGCTAAAACCTGGCGCAACAGTTAATACTGAATGCTACCGACAACAAATGATGGATTTGAACCAAGCATTGTGTGAAAAACGACCAAAATATCAAAAAAGGTAACACAAAGTGATTTTGCTTCATGATAATTCACCATCGCACACAGCAAAATCGGTCACGGAAATGATTGAGGTGTTTAGTTGGCAAATACTTTCGCATGCGGCTCACCAGACTTGGCTCTATCCAATTACTACTTATTTGCATCGATGGGACACGCACTTGCTAAGCAGCGCTTCACTTCTTACAAAAATGTGCGAAAATGGCTCAATGATTGGTTTGCCTCCAAAGAGCAATAGTTTTTTTGGCGTGGCAACAACAAATTGCCAGAGAGATGGGAAAAATATGTAGCTAGCGATGGGCAATATTTTGAATAAAATATTTTTTACCATTTACATACAATAATTGTGTATTTTCTATAAAAAACTTCAGGTGTCATATTTACAGACCTGGTAGATAAAAGAAGGCAGAAATGTGGTATGCACTTTTTATAAAAAATAACAAATTGAGTTACGTATATATGTATGTATGTGAGACTAATGCAGTGTTATGGATATTTCGAAAATATACTGTCTACATATCTTATAAATCAAATAAAATATTTTATAACTCTAACAATAACAGAGATTTAAAGAAGTAATTGTTAATTTTTCGGTCATGCTGCAAAAGCATGTAGAAGTAAGGCAAGATATGACATATGTAGTGATGGACATTCAAAAGCAAGTTTCGTATCACAAGAATTGTCAAAATGTATTAATTGCAGTGGCAACTCTGATGTAAACTCTTACCTAAAATTCAACAAACAAAAGGGTATAAAAGGTATTCTATAAGGATTCCTCAATTAAATATAGCAATAACTCTTTTACACCAATTGCCAAATGACCATCACCATTTCTACTATCATAACTTTTTCTTTCATTTCCACTCTTACCCACAAGCCATACCCAAAATATATTGAATTTGGTTCAAACAAAATTATCTAACATTAACCTACCAACTGCAAATGGCTAATCTTAAATTTTATTCAGTGAAATGCAAGATCCGTAATAGCTAGCAAAGATAGATTTGAGTACTATTTCAATTCTGAAACTGTCCACACATCACTCTTATTTCAGTAACCTGACAAAAAAAATTTAAAATATAACTTATTTATCAAGATAGACCTGATGAAAAAGGCACTGTAGCTATTTATGTAAAAAAGAATTTGCTATTCACTGAAATTAATGTTAACTCTAATAGTACACTTATTATAGAGATATTTTTACTAACATCAAAAAATAAATTGTACATTTACTCTGTTTATGATAAACCTCAATCTCAAATTTCTACACATGAATTGTTTACCTTACTTAGTATGTTAAACAAACCATTCATTTTGGGAGGGGATTTCAATATCTATATTATGTTGTGGGATGTGATTTCACAGACTTGGATGGTGTTAAACTTTTAGATGCCATTGAATATAATAATTTACTAATACTAAATAACGGGTTTCCAAAGTTATTAATCTCTCCTTCATAAGCAAAATCTGCAATATACTTAATGCTAGTTTCACTAAATATATCAAAAATATTTGATTGGAAGGTAAACATGGAAACTTTAGGGTCCGATCATCATTTTTTTTGTATTCAATATAAAATACCACAATTATGACATATGCATTAGCCAAAATTTGCTATACAAACTACTCCGTTACACAAAATGATTACTGGTATAATACATTTATAAATAATTTAAATAAGAATGAGGATATTTCCTTTCCTAAAATACATTCTAGCTCAAATTCCAATAGTTCGAATAATTAACCGTGGTGGAATAAATTATGTACCACAGTTGTTGTTGATAGAAAAAATGCCCTACAAATGTTGATATAAATTTACAAAAAAATAACTGCTTTAACAAATGAAATACTGCTAGTACAGAGGAGACACTTTTGGACGAAATTTTGCAATAAATGTCAATTACAAAAATATGGGAAAACATAAAAAACATAAAAGATATTTTTGTTAGTAACAAGGCACCATTCATTATAGGTGAGTAGACCAATGATTTTCTATTCAAACTGCCATCGTCTTTTATAAAATATAACTATATCAATGATATGCAAATCTCTGAAGATGAACACCTTTATCTTTAGATCTAACTGCAGCACTGCCCCTAGTATACATAATGTACAATGTGACATGCTTTCCAATCTACCCAAAAGCTCAATTAAATCTACTGAGAATATTCAATCAAATACTTGATGAAGGAAATATCCCCCATTCGTGGAATGAATTCATAGTTATCATCCTTATTAAATCAAACAAAAAAAACCATACCGTTCTGAATCGTACCGATCTATATCATTAGGTTCATTTGCTTCAAAAACTTTTTCACATCTTGCAAAATATTGCTTAGTGGCTTGACTAGAAAATTGTGATAAAGGAGTCAGTTTGGTTTTAAAAATGCCACTCTACTCTAACTGGTATATGTCACTTACTATCAGAGATTAACAAAGCGTTTTCCAATAATATGTCCCTATCAGGACAGTTCCTAGATATTCAAGTGGCCTATGATAATGATGTTGCTTATGAGTATGTGAAATATTCATAAGAATTAATGACAAACTCCTTGAACCTAGAATCACAAAAAAAGACATTCCCCAAGGGAGTATTTTGAGTCTGATTCTGTGTACAATTTATACAGTGGACTTGGAAAATATTTTTAGTCCTCATATTAAAATTTTCTGATATGCGGATAATGTATATTTGTATACAACCTCACATGATATCCATTTAGCAAATAAATCATTGACTGACTCCATAACCAATTTTATAAAATGGATGAATCTATCTACTTCATCAATACTAATTACATTCTCAGGAAAACGCTTCCAACACCCAGATATAATGGCATTAGGTAGCCTAATCTTCCCATATAACAAGGAAGTAAAATTTCTAAGTATGATTTTGAATAACAAACTAACCTAATCAATAAATTAATAAAAAGAGCAGTAAAAAGAGCAATCATGCACATTTGGTGGGGTGCCAGCTCAATCATATCCTTAATACTAGCTAGGTCCATACTTGGGTATGGAGCAATATTTTATGAAAAATCTTGTCCCCTATATTTGGAGGATTTCAAATCCACCCCATTAGATATAATTCAAACAGAATCACATGAAGTACCTTCCGTGAAAAGAGTTCAGTTTATTATTGACCAAGAGAGCTTTTATCGATTCTTGATATGTCTGTTCTAATTACTGAATGCATAAAACTGCACCCCCACTAGTCGAAAGTTACCGCCAATTAAAAAATATTCAGAATTAATACATTCTAACATTGTGGATAATTCATTAAAAGTAATAGATGAAACTGACACAGTAATTTTAAAAAATTATACAAAAATACATCCAGAACTTTGCCAATCCGTTTTGTAAGATGAACGATAATTATACATGGTCAACTACTTTTTCTTTAATCCCTAACAGCTCAAAATATAAAAATAATGTTGGTTGTGTTACACATGCCCCAAAAACAAACTATTAAGAAAAATATCGAGTCTCTGAATTTGCTCCTGTATATACGGCAGAAATTTTAGCCATTTTCTTAAAATATTGTCTAATATACCTATTATTATATTTTTTTATACAGATTACAGATTACAAAAATATGATTAACAAATTGAGGAGTACAGTCTAATATGTTCAGTGTAGTAATTATTTGATCTTAGAAGCATTAAATTCCCATTAATATCTTAAAAATAATTGAAAATGCGACTACTTGACAAGGTAGCAACAAAAATACATAATTTAACTCAATTATAATTACCAAAATCAGATTTTTACTCTTTTATAAAAAAACGCATAATAGCACGTTTCCAAAAAAAAAATACAAGGTCAATGAACAGGAGTTGTTCTATAAGACAGTACGACCTAGAATAACCACAGTATCTTGGTTTCAAAAAATTTCATTTAACAAGAATTTTATAGCACCTATCTGTAGACTGCATAGCAATCATGGTCTTTTTTCCTGCACATACATCCAAACTGTATCTAAAGAAAAGCCAACAGATTATTATCTCCTGGAAAACCTGAAGATATTTACTGTGTCCCTGAAAATCTACGTTCAGAAATCTAAAGTTAAATTATAAGTTAACACAAAATACACATTCAGTATATATCCAGATTATCCTTCCTATTAATAAACACACAGATATATGTCAAAACGTTTTTATAATTGACACTAATACTTCTAATCATTTGTTCAAAGATCATAAAACCGTAGTTTGATTCCAGTTTGTTGTCAATTCTAGAACCATGACGGACTCCACTCCCGACTCAATTTTCTATCTTAGGTCCATGTTCTACTGATCTGTTTAGGTTAAAATTTGTACACTAGTGCTAGGCTGAATGGCATAAGTCAAAACAAAACAAAAATAAGAAATAAGTTATATAGTTTTATAAGTAAGGAGTCAAATGTGTACATAAAAGAAGGTATAATGTATTGATTCCCTGCAAAATTGCCTAAATTATAACTAGCTGGACTGTGTTGGTTTTAATCTATAAGCAGTTCTTATTCATACATATTTTAATAAGAACTGCTGATCGTGATCAATTAAATATTCTTAGTTTCAGATAGAACTATATAACAGTGTAGTTGGGTTACCATTGTTGAGATACAAATACATAAATATAATTTGAGTTTCTGCTGAACAATGATAAAATTTTTATTTACATTTACTAATATTAATTGTGGGAATTTTGCTATAAATATTTGCAAATAATCTTTTTTTCTAAACTGAATATATGCTTTTCTTTTTTGTAGTCATCCTATGACTTTGAGTTGGAGGTAATCTCTAATGTAATCTAAAACTAGTAAAACGCATGGTATTATAATTCTTTTTATCAATTTATATTAAATGCTTATAAAATCTAGTGCATTAATAGGAGTCATTACCAATTAAGATACACATTTTTTCATAATAAAACTAACATATGTATATTTTTGCAACGTAACATTATATTAAATGTGCTGATAAACCCATTTCTTTCATAAGACAGCAACTTTCCACTAGGTAGTTTTTAAAATAATCAGTGGACTGATATGTGATAAATAAGTGCTGGTGTTACATTCATTTCAGATATGTAAATATTATGTATTAAGCCTCGGCTCCAGCTGTATACTTCTTTATTTAAAATACAAAATACAAAAATATGTATTTGTGTGCACAGTTATTATATTTATAGTTAAAGTTGGAGATTATAGTCACTTTAAGACATCATGTTGTTACAGCCATTAGCAGATGCTACATCTTCGTGTTGTTAAAAAATAACCTATCTTCTTACTGATGCTTTAATTATCTTCTTCTTCACTTCTTCTTAATCTTTTTCCTCATATACTCTTGATGGGTGTTGAGATTTTTTCCCATTTTTATTTCTTGTAGAACTCAATCCCCTTCTTCCCATTAGCTGTACACTCTTGTCCTGCTTCCAGCTCTTTCCTTTGTCTCTTAACGTTTTGACGATTGTGTCATTCCAGGTTTCCCGTGGTCTTCCTCTTGATTTCCATTTTCATATTACTTGCATATGTGAAAGAGAAACAATTTTGATATTTTTCTCAAACCTAGAATTTTCAGGTTATACAGTAATTTCATTTGAAAATGTCAATGAAAATCATGTTTTACACCTGAAAGTTGGTAATGTTTAAAAAGATTGATACTGTGATTGGATTTTATCAATGAAACGTTGGTCAAAAACTGCTATAGAATATTCTACATTCTTATACAAGATAGCTACAAAAGAAGAAAACAATTGATAGTCGGTCCAATAATTTAAAAATTTAAAAAGTTAATAAAAAACCAGATTTTCTTCAAGACATTGTACATACTTGAAACATTCTACGTCAACAAAATGAAAATCAATTTTTAGAGAATAAGTGGGTAATTAAAATGGCTGCTTTGAAAAATATTACTAAGTTTTCTTTGAAATTTTAGCATTATTTGTTACTTGTTACTGGAGATTACTGGTTTAAACCTAGATAGGATGTCAGTTTTTGAAATTAGGAACAAAATCTCAGCTATTGCCATTTTTCATGAAGGCCGTAAAAAAAGGTAGTCCCGTGTACTACTGATGATGAAAACTGTGTACTTTAAAGAAACATATTCCAGTTGGAACACTGCTTAATCCATAGGTCGGTGTTTATGCCATAAGAACTACATAAACAATTTTTGAGTTAAATAAATTTTATCAGTAATTTCTTCATAGGTCTATATTACATAAATTACATTATTGGGACAAATTTTTAAATTAATTTATAAAACTCATACTTGTGATTGTTCTAATTATTCTTAAATTTATTTTTAATACAGTTGTAATTTGTGCACCCCGTAACAACTTATCTAAAACTGTGGTAGTAAAATAAATATAGAATGTAATTTTTTGTTTCCATAATTATAATTTTAATTTTTGACAAAATGATTACAGAGCTATAAAATATTCTCTTTGCCATAGTGGACTATCATATTATATTATGACTGTATATTTCTGCACCGTTTTTTAGTCAAAAACACGAATCTATTAGCCATATTTAAGTACCATTTTAACATTCTTCAATACCAATTTGGTAGTTTTTGTCTTTGTATGTAATATCGTTTTTGTTTTTCAGCAATAAACATAGGCAGCGTTGAAGTAAATCCTGTGTCTGATCTTGAGCTGATTCGAGCTCAGATAAATAAACTTATTGATGACAATAAAAATAAAGTGAAAGTCCAAAAAGACTGGTGCTTTGTTGACTGTAAGTAGATGCAACCTCTGTTCTGACTTTTTCCTTCTTTTATATCGTATGTTCTGAGACTTTGGAATGTAGATGTTTTGTGTATAGGAGTATACACTATAAAACCAGAGGGTGTTTGTGGTGTACATCTTTCTTTAGTTGTTACGTATCTTCAATTATTGATGGGGGTTGGAAAAGTAACACGTGTTTTGAAAACTTATTTATTGGTACAAGTGTTGCCAACCCAATGATACAGAATCAAATATTTTCGGCATAAAATAAATAAATTTGGACACTGCCATTTAAGTATGTTTCTAAGTGTATTTGGAATATCTGTTGCATGTGCCAAACACAATTATAAACGATTGGTCCTTTTTATAATATTTTTAATTAGTACATACTGGCAATAAATTTACCCACAATAGCTTCGGATTAATAACTCCTACTGGCTTCATTGTGTCTACATTTATACACTAAAACCATATGTACCAAAACTATTTTTATATTTTTTATTTATTCTATTTTTGTAAATAGCTTGCACAGCAGAAAGATTCTTCAGGATAGATCGAGCTCAAGAAAATCTCCACTATGTGTCCGACATAGCGTATGAATATCTTTATATATTAGAATGCGGTGGTAGCACAGTTCCCCATACACCAGAGGATGAAACTGCCTTTCCTTCACCTAGTTCAAACCACCAAGCTCCATATGTTATTCCTGAAATGAAAGTCAGGTATGTGCATTCTATATTTAATGTTAATGTTCAATGAATTGATATGATTTTATTTAATTTTTGTGTGGAGAAGCATAGGTATTTTTTCATAGATAAATCTCTACGTGAGTAGTAGAGAATATATGTCCAGTTTAGAACATAGTGTCTTTTGCTGATTGGGTTTAGAACTGGATTACATACAACATTATGATGGAAAAGGCATGTAGATGACAAATTTGAATATAATTCTCCATGCGTAGTAAATATCGGACATATATATGTGGACATACAACTTAAGTACTTGGGGGAAACCTGCAACTCCTAGAAGGGCGAGTCTCTGGGTGGCGGATAGCAGATTGTTAAGTTATGCTTAGTGCTCGTGGACCAATAGGATGTGCAAAGTTTCAATGACATGAGGTGGTGGGTGAATGTACACAAGGTGTTTGTTCTCCGATAGAAGCGACGCGCAGTGATGAGTTAATGCCTCATTCCAGCTTAAGAAAGTAAATGTGGTTAAAAATCCATGGAGTCTAAATAGTTGCCAGACCGCATTAAATGTGTACACCTACAACTCCAGTACATTATTCAGCGAAGCGAAACTAATAGAGCTGGAAAATTAATTGGACAAGATTCACTGGGATGTTTTAAGTCTGACCGAAGTCAGAAGAAAAATAAAAAATCTTAATCAGTTGCAAAATTGACATGGAAGACATACTGGAGTTGATTTCATAGTTCATAAAAGATCCAAAAACCAAATAATCAAGTTTTATAGCATATCTAACAAAGTCGCCAATTTAGAAATAAGGATCTTTCAATGGTAATAAATCCAAATTCTGCAAGCTGTACTACAATAAATAGTCATTGAAGGAGACGGATGAAGCATTCTATGAAAAGGTAATAGATCTTCTTGAGAACTCAAATGTACATTTCAATAATGTCTTAGGAAATTTTAAGACAAAAGTAAGAGAAAAATAACCAGGATATCAGGTTGTTGGTGCATTTGGCTTTGAAATTAATGTGATAATAAACCACCATGATTGCTACGAAAACATCACGTAATGGACTTAGCAAAATCTTAACAACAGTAATCAAAAAGCCATCATACAAGACTGCATAGTTCTGAACTATTTTGATACAAGAAAACATCAACGTTTGGTAACACAGAGAATATATGCAATTTTAAATCTAATCAAGAAGTATTTCACCTAGAGCTTAAGAACAGATTTCCAGTGTTACAAATAATAATAGACTCAGCCAGGGTTCTAAGTAGAACTGTTATATCTGATAAAACTAAGAGCAGAAACCAATGTTTATCTAATTGTTGTTCAATTAAATTTTAATTTTTATGAATACCTCCCTTAACTGCAAATTCTTAACAGACTGTTAAGTATTTACAGTAGGTTTACCTGAAATACCAATATGTTTTTTGTTTTTTTTTTATTAAAAACTGGATGAATAATTTATCCCAAACAACTGTGAAATAAACATTTAAATGTATACATAAAAATTAATCAAGCTTTCAGCTGCTAAGCGTAATCTGTATCCATGTCTGTATTCACATCTGTATTTCCCAAATGATACTTTGTTTAGGATTTTTCAAATCGTCCACATTATTGGGATTACGTTTATGAACTACACAACTACAAACATTATGTGATCAAGAGCTTACATTCTATGGTACTTCTTCTTCCTATAAATATTTGGATAAAACATCTTGTGACATGGTTGAATTTCCATCACCAAGAAATAAATTGCTGGAATAATCTGGTTCTGTTGCCTTTTGAGAAAGTGACATACTCTAATTCATCATGGTCAAAATTTTATTCTCTTGTAAATATCACCATAAAGACATTCTTGATAAATTGTACTTTATAAGTGAGTGTTTCGCTTAAAATAGAAAAATTATTATTATTTTCAGAATATCCAAAAGCATTAGATAATCACTGATGTAAATTTAATTTTGCCGATATGCATTGCCTAGGGTTGCCCAATTTTGTTGTAGTTGTTTTGGAAATTGTTGTAATAAGGACATGATATGAATTTTCACCAATGTTGCAACATCAGGTTTTTTTAGTCATATTCATCTAGGAAAGAAATATGATTAACGAAAAGAAATTGCCGGGCATTATATGCTTAAATGAGGACCCGGAACAAACTGTTGAGAAGCAAAACAATCACACTAGTGGTGGGATTAGTGAGAATCATAAGATCGGTAGCTGTAGAATATATGCAAACTGTTTGATCAAAATCTCATAACACAGCCATAAAACAACAACTCAACATAAAAATAATTACAATCAATTACATCAAATAAACAATGAGATATCAAATCTACAAAGATACATGTCACATCTGCAGAGAATATAAAATTAAGCACTAAAAATGTTAGGATAGTGTAAGATAAAACTGCTAGTAGACCGAAATAATTTTCTATTGTTTGAGATCCAAATACAAAACATAAGTAAATTAAATTTATAATAGTTGCTTTTGTAATTCAGCTATATTTTTCTCAATTTCAGGAATAAAGATACTTAATATAAAAAATAAATACTGTTGTGACTGCATACATCAAATTAAATTTTATTTGAAAGATTAAAGATATGGAGATTCGTCACTTCATAAAATATTGTTTACTTTTGTCATCGCCAGTGATTTAATATAACACTATGGTCAAGAAATATGGTAAAATTTAGTTTATTTTTGAAGGTATTTTTATAAGTTTGAATTTGCTAAAGATTTCTTATCTTAAACAATATTTTACAGTGATGAGGGAAGTTTAGACTCCCCAAGTGATCATCCCCCAATGTCTCCTAACAATATTCTATCACCAGAAGAAGAGCCTGAGGAACCAACAAATGATGTGACCATTCCCCCACCAGATGAAGGAATTAATGGCAACAGTACTCCTGTGAGCAATCTTCCGCCTGTCAGTGGTGTAAAAATAAAAAGGTTCGTTAAAAGAATTCTTATTTATAAAGTGAACAATATATTTTCTAAGTAAAAAGGAGCTTAGAATATATAATGGAATATTACATTTTGCATTGCATGAAATGGAACTACTTCTATTCCTTTTCAAAACTTCACGTAACCATCGCCTTGTCTCATATCCATGTTTTATCAGTGACACTATCTGTTTTTAGTGGCCTACCATTACAAAACCTATCCTCTAAAGAATTTGTTCCTAAAATCTCAAACATAGCACTCACTGCTTGAATTAATAGGCCTTGTTACCTCAAAAACTTTATACCAGAATGAAATAGTAAAATCTAATCATATTTTTATAAAAAGTATTGAATTTTATCAGGTACTCATTTTTCACAAAAAAAAGTTTAGATATAAGTTAAAACAAATGTGATCTAGATAAAATGGGATATTAAAAATTAAATCTACTATAAAGTTAATAAAGTCTAAAATGTTTTTGATGTGTATGCAGTGTATATGATGAAGATATGTAGGGATTTCGGATATTATTAAGGATACGTAAAAGTTTAATTAGTAAACTAGTTTTAAATTTTTGCTTAAAATAAAATGAAAAAATTTCAACAATATTGTTTTATTATTGAGATAATATTGATGAAAAATACTATTTTTCAAACAAAAATTTAAAGGATATTTTTGAAATGTTTTTATTTCATTTATGGTTAATATAAAAACAATTTTCTAACTTACATAAACCAAAGCTATATTTTTAAAATGGGACTATAGTTAATAATTAATTCACCATTAAGATGATACCTATATTTATTTTTATTTCGACGTTGTTTTTTAATAAAAAATCATTAACAATTAGAGATGTCCCAGTTACTAGTTATTACTATCTCCATCCTTCATTAATTAATCAAAATCAATTAAATATCAAGGTTGACATTTATATTTTGCTTCAGTGAAATTGTAAAACTGATATAACACACAATATAATATATATATATATATATATATATATATATATATATATATATATATATACATATATTAAGCTCTGCACACTTGAAGGTATTTTTGATATAATTGAAATTGTAGATTTCTATGGGAAATATTAATGTCTATGAAGGATAATCTTAAACTAAAAATAATAAATAAAATATGTTTATTATTTAAATAAGCAGAATATTTCAAACTAGATTGATAATTTAAACTTTTCTGTATCTCTAACAACCATCGTATGCTATTTTAGAATCATTAGATGTTTTGGTTATGTTGACTTTACCATAATTGTTAGTTTTTGTGGTGTATGTCCTTCTTTTGTTGTAACGAATCTTCCATTATTGATGGGTGTTTTAAAAGTAACAAGTGTTTTGAAAACTTATTGATTGGTACAAGAAAAAGCTAATAGAAATAAAAAAAATGAGTATTTATATATATATATATATATATGCAGCACGAAAGCATCCGCACCAACATATATATATATATATATAGAAAACCTTTTTTGCTCAAGACATTAATGGTTTAGGATTAATGTGACCTAAGAGACCTTTTGTTATTTCTTCTATAGTTAACTCAACTGGTTTCCTTGGATAAGCCATTGTTTTTAATTTGTTATAAAGTGAATCACCCATACAACTTAAAAAATGTTCCACCATACCTACATCAGGAATCTTGTGAACTCTAGTAAAGATGGCAAATCTCTCCAGGTAGCTTTTCAGTTAGGTGTTTTTCTCGTCATATTCTGGAAAAATTGGACTCATGTTAGTTCTTTGGTCTCTTTCTTGTGGTTTATTGTTTCCTCTTCTCTGCTATCCCGATAGTCATCAGTGTGGTGTACGCCCTTCTTTTGTTGTAACGTATCTTAAATTATTGGTAGGTGTTGGAAAAGTTACACGTGTTTTGAAAATTTATTGGTACAAGAAAAACCTAATACAAATAAAAAGAAAGATACTTTTACAGGCAAAGAAGTCTGTCTTTCCCATCTCAGAAGCCGTCTGGTACACAAGGCAAATAAGCGCTGTTCAAAAAGGTAAATAAACAAACATATTTCTATAAAAATCAATCATATCTTTGTAAATGTATATTATTTTTATGTGAAAATTTATCGGTACAAGAAAAACCTGATAGAAATAAAAAGAATGAGTACCTATATATATATATATATATATATATATATATATATATATATATATATATAGATATAGGTACTCATTCTTTTTATTTCTAATTTCTATTTGCCTTGTGTACCGGACGGCTTCTGAGACGGTAAAGACAGACTTCTTTGCCAGTAAAAGCATCTTTCATAAATGTACACAAGTGCACATGCCTGAAAAGATAAACGTTACTCCCACTTCTTCCAGTGGCGTGGAAACAGAGTCGATACTTCACAGTTTTTGACACATCTTAAAAATTATTCTATCTTAGACACCTGAAAAATTACTCATATTACTTTCTAATTTTGATGACAGTTGACATACATTAATGATATACTTATAAAATCATGACCACGTGCATTTTGTGGTTCACATCTATACACTACGACAAAGTATGACATAATGAGATACATATTCTAATAGATATACACATGAAACTTATCTTAACACCACACTTTCTTTCTTTCTTTCTTTCTTCTTTTCTTTCTTTCTTTCTTAATCTTTTCCTCATATACCCTTGATAGGTGTCGAGGTTATTCCCCATTTTTATTTCTTGTAAAACTCAATCTAATCCTTCCTATTAGCTGTACACTCTGTCACCAGCTTCCAGCTCTTTCCTTTGTCTCTAAACGTTTTGGCGATTGTGTCATTCCAGGTTCTTCCAGCTCTCGCCTCTCAGAGTTATTTCACATAAATTCTATTTATATGTCCGAACCATCTCCCATGTCCCTCTTCTATTTTCTTCTGTGTGGAAGTTATTCCTAGCCTCTTTATTATGTCTGTTTCAGATTATACCTCTTTGTGACTCCTTCTACTCTTCTTAGGTACTTCATTTCTGCCGCCTGCACCTTCAATTTTTGTCTTATATTCATCATCCATGGTTCACTTCTGTATGTCAGTATTAGCATGTATATTGTTTTGAACACTGTTAGTTTGGTCTCCTTCGGAATTTCCCGTTTGTTCATGAATGCCCCTCTTATAGCATTATAAAGTCTCCCTGCGGTGCTGACGTTGTTAATGTCACAATCGTCTCTTTCTTGACTATCTATTACCGATCCCAGATATTTAAAATCTCTAACCTGTTCTAGGATTTCGCCATCTACTTGGCTGTTAATTCTTTTCTCTTCTTTGAATATCACCATCACTTTTGTCTTTTCTTTGTTTATTTTCAGTTTTCGTCTATTCAGTGCCTCCTCCCATATTTTCAGGTTTTCATTTAGTGCTTTTTCTGATCTCACTATAATATATTACTATATCATCTGTAAATGCACACTCTGTTATCTCAATTTTATATGCTAATTCCTTTTGTTCTTGTTTTTGTTTCTTTAATAATGTCATCCATTACAGTTATGAACAACAATGGGGTCAAAATTCCTCCTTGCCTAACTTCTTGATATGTTGTAAATTCTTCTGACTCTTTATTTGCATTTGTTATGTAGTTTCTAGTTTCTCTGTACATTGATTTGACTGCCTCTAATAACTCTTCTCCCTCTCCTTTCTCATGTATACTCTTCCATACTTACACTCTAGGTATGCTGTCAAAAGCCTTTTTCAGGTCCACAAAGCACATATAATCGTCCCTGTTGTATGGTAAAGATCTGGTCTTGCGTACTATGCCCTTCTCAGGATCCACTTTGCGAATCATCTAAATGCTTTTCTATCTTCTCTCGTACCTTCGTCACTAGTATCCGCTCATATATATTCCCAGGTATGCTGATGAGTGATATCCCTCTGTTGTTTTTACATTGCCTAGTGTCTCCTTTTTTGAAAATTGGTACTATCACTGCCACTTCCCAGTCCTTAGGTATTATTTTACCTTTTTACATACCTCTAGCAGTAATTTCTGTCCTTTTTGTCCCAGATACTTGACCTCTTCTGAAGTTATTCCATCATGTCCAGCCACTTTCCCTATTTGATTTTGCTTATTGCTTTGTTCAGTTCCGCTCCTGTTATTGTTTCATGATTGTCTCCATTTTCTTGTCCTGTTTCCCCAACCTCTTCGTCATCTGTACTTGTATCATCTACTCCTAGTAATTTTTCGAAGTACTCCTTCCATCTTTTCATTATGTCTTCGTGTTCTGTGAATATCTCTACTTTTTTGTTCTTAATTTGTTGCAGTTTGCAAATTTTTTCTGCTCTTAGAATTTTTATTACTTCATTTAGTTTTTGATTTCCTCCATCTTTTCTTCAAATTCCTTCCATGATATTGCTTTGACGTTTTGAACTTCTTCTTTTGTTTTTTTATAATCTTTATATGCCTTCTCTGTTCCCTTTTGCAAATATTATTTCCACAGTTTCTTCTTTTTTGTCACCTCTTCTTTCACTCGTTGATTCCACCCTTTTGTTTGTTTTCTGTCGTCGTTGTAGCATGCTGTTCCACATGCTGCTTTCGCTACTGTTCTTATGATTCTTTTGAATCGGTTCCATATTTGTTCTATAACCATTTTTTGTTGGTTATTTTGGTTCTTGCATCCTTCCTGAACTAGCCTGTGATATTAATTTCTTACTGACTGTTCCTTCAGTCTATAAATTTTAATTACTTCTTTTCCTTTGGTTCTTGTCAATTTCCTTTGTACTGCGTTTTCTTTCTGGGTTTCAGTAATGGCTATGGTCAACATGTAGTGGTCACTTCCAATCTTTGCTCTCCTTCTGACTCTTGCATCTGTTAATTTTTATATTGTCTGTTTCCACTAATATGTAGTCTATTTTCGACTTTTCCTTCCTGTTTCTCATTTCTCTTGTAAATTTGTGCATGTCTTTATGCTTAGACATGGTATTCGTAATCACCATGTTATTCGTTAGACAGAATTTCAGCATTCTTCTTCCATTGTTGTTCATTGCCTCCCCATATCTTCCCACAATTTCCTCATATCCTTCCGTTTTATTTCCCACTGTAGAATTAAAATCACCCGCTGTTATTATTTGTCCTATACTCTCCTCTGTTACCAGTTGCAAATCTTCCCAAAATATGTCCTTATTGTCTTTTTTGTTATCATCTTCTTTGGGTCCGTAAACTATCACTATTGTCACTTTCATTTGGTGTTTCTTTCCTTTTACCAACGTTATGATTCTTACTGTTCTGCATTTTAATTCCTTTACATCTTTTACTTTTTTCTCTGCCAATACTATTCCTACCTCTGGCCTTGGCGTCGTCTGTGTCCTTTACTCCGCTATAAAATAGTGTATATCCCTTTCCCAAATTTACGCTTCCCTGTGCTCTCTTTTTTGTTTCAGTTATAGCGAGTATTTGTAGTTTTGTCTTCTCCATTTCTTCCACTAGTTCTTCCTCTTTTCCGTTTTTTTCTCTTATGTTCAATGCCCTTATTCTCTACCTTTTCCTTTTGTTTTCAATTTCTTGTCTCCCTTTCTTGCGCATGCCCCCGGTCGTATCTTGTGTCACCCTCTTATTATCTATCACTGATATTTTTACTTTTTAGCCTCCATTTTTGATCTTTAACCATCAGTGTTTTTTCAATATCAGTTTTTTGTAGCCCACTCTTACTCTGTTTCCTTTAGCCCTTTCTTCCCTAGCAATGCTTCTAATTTCTCTCATTATTTCTCTTTTTGTCATAGTCATGTCGTTGACTATAGAGACATTTGTATTTTTCAACTTGCGGCTCTTGGCTTTCATTATTTCTTCCTTTTTTTTCGCATGTTTCGATTTCCGCCAGCATCATTTCTGTTTATTCTTTGTTCATCTTGTACGCCTTAATTTCTCAAGTCTTTACATTCTCGTCCTCCACTTTTAGACCCTTTACTGTTATTTTGTTCCTCTTCTTTTCTTTTTCTTTCTTTTCATTTCTACTCTCTAGTTTTTCAATTCTCTCTTACATTTAGGATTTTTCCTTTTCCTCTTTTTTACACAGTTCCCTTCTTACTTTTTTATCTCCTCTTTCAATTCTCTAGTGTTCTTCTTCATTTCTTGAATCATTTCCTTCAACATTTCTCTCATCCATCCCTTTCGTTTCTTCACTCTTGTTACTTGTTTCAATCTTACAACTCTGCCCACTTGTTGCTGTCCTTTTATCCTGTATCCTCCTCTGTTCTGGCGACCTTAACAATTTTTTACTTGTTGCAAATATGTTTGCTCCCTCTCTGTATCCCTCTTTGTCTGTTCTGTCATTTTCGTTGTCTCTACCTCTTTTTTATCTTTGCTCAATTGTCCTGTCTATTTGGTATGCTGTTTCTTTATATTGTTCTGTTTTCCACTCCAGGATTATTTATCATATGCAAACTTACTTAGAGTCTGCTTGTTTCTACTGCTATGGCATAATGCTGCAACCACTTGCAATCTTATTCGATTAATAGTAAAACTTAACCGGAACTCGATCCCAGCTTAATCATCTCCAGGAAGCTACAGAACTTACCAGCCATCTGGACAACTTCGTAACGCTTAGTGGAATCTTAACACATAATCTAAAACTTGTATTATCTCAGTACCACCTTAAAATGACACCTAATTATAATAAAAACGTGGGTTACTTCTCTTAATTTCTTTCACATTGTCTGTTGTAAAAATAGTTCTCAAACATTTAACTATGTAATTTTTTTTTCAAAATTTAAAAAACTACTAGAATATAACACATGTTCCTGAAAATGATGTATAAAATGATTGTTATGAAATGTACTAGTGTATTAGACAATCAACAATCACTAACAGGGTAACATAGGAAATTTCACAAATTTTTAGTAATTATAGGGTAACAAGTTTAACCCAGTCAGGATGTCCATTAAAATGCAGTGATATTTGCTCTGACCAAGCTCTAGTATATATGCAACTTATCATATTTTGATTGGCATATATCCCAAATGAGTTAATAAATTCTGTTGAGACGGCGCTATATTTGAAATTTTTTAAATGAGTTTATAAATATGTTATAACTAGTCAACTCATTCTGTTTCATGTTTGACATACTACATATTACTTTTATTAGTTTTGTCTTTTATTTCTTTCTTTTTTTGCATGCAGCATCACTCAACGATTGTTTGGCTTAGAGCAAGACTCTTATTTTGCATATAGGTAAGAATTCCTTGTATATTCTGAGATTTTTTTTAAATATATTTAGTTAATAAAATTATATAACTAGTTCAATACTAATATACATTTTTTTATTATGTGTAGTGCCATTTGAACAAAAAGATATATTTGTTTCAAGCTGAATAATTTAAGAAAATATAATGGGCCCACATTGAATTTTTTTTTTCAAAAACTGTACCCAGAATTCAGCAAACTAAGCATGTTAAAGGACAAGAGGTTAGCATAACATCAAAAATAAAATCAAAGAACAATTTTTAGTTGAAATGGCCGCATATATTACGATATAATATTTTTTAAAATACTAAACAATTGTGTACTTATCCAAAGTCTTCTGACTTTCATACTTCTTACCTTTTATTAGTAATATGAATAGATACCTGTTTAGAAAAATTTCATACCTAATTATTTGGCAAAGATTACGAATTTTCTATTGTTCTTGCCATATGACGCAATGCATCAATATAAAAATAAAAATAAAGAGGTGGTAAATGGAGATTCTGCTGTACTATTTATTATTTTGTGTCTAAATCAACAGTTTATAATTACAAACATTCAATATCCTAGCTTTCATAAAATCTAATTAACCTATTTTGAATTGAACTATAGTTTAAAATAAGTTTTTAACTAAAAATAATTTGGCAAAAAAACGTTGAAAAAGTAAGTCTTTTTTCTAAGGTTTTATTGTAAAATAATGTAAACTCATGAAATACATGAGGGAAAAAGGCACATTTAGCTATGAATGTTGAAATTAAATTCACTTAATGACTATATTTAGGCAACAACAGTAGTGATGTGAGTTACAGGCATTTAACTGAAGAGGCCATTAAAATATATATTAGAGATATGTTAATGATAATCAGATAATTGATCCTGCCCAGAAAATTAAAAACCAACTATAACAATCTTAAATAAAAACACTGATGAAACTTTTAAAACGCTAGGCTGTTTTAAAAGTAAACCAGTAAGTTTTGGAAACATTATTTGAACACTTTTCAACAAAATGTATGCAATTTCGAAATTTTAATCAAAATTTATTACACATCCAGTTACTTTAATAATAGAAAATATGTATTTAAAAATATTTGAATGGATGGATTTGGATGATTTTGAGCAGCAAATGGTAGATTTTCAGTCCAGTGCTATATGAAAATAAAAAATTATCGATTTAAGAAAAGACTACGAGACTATTGAGTAAGATTGATTAATAAGCATGGTGAAAAACATTCTGAAAATAAAATATGGACAATATGGAATACCATTTGAGATATTTTTTTATTGTCTTAACCATTTTTCTTCCACCTATTCATAAGAAGCAATGAATTATTTAATTACAGACACAAGGTCTGATAAGAGTTGAATGTAAGGAGGATTTTATTACAAAACTATAAATAATAAACCAGACATAAAAAAGTTGATGTCTGGTATACAACAACAAACACCCCATTGATATATTTTGTTTTATTATTAGAACTTTTTTCAAATACTTTATCAAATACATGAATATAAATTAATGTTTATATTTTCAATAGTTTTAAAATGATATTGAACAATAATTTGAGTTTTGGACACGTAAATTCAAAAAGGTTTGCCAAGCCCTTTTACCATCGAAAATTGGTTGTAGAGCTTTATTTATATCACCTTCTTGGTGGTTATCTTGAATAATAGATCTTGCATTGAATTGTTCAGAAAAGTTATAAATAGAAAGAAAAATATAGGGCCCTAATCTTCTCACACTATTTTGACAGTTATCATACAAAGAAACAAACATAAAGATAGATAAATATACAGGTATATAATTTGGTAACTGTACTGATGAAAAATGATTCAAACCATGTGAACTGTAGAAGTTATGTGTCAGTATGATTCCCAGTCAATTACTACTAAAATTTAGTTGTGGACTAAAATTTTAAAATCAAGAGCTGATAATATGTAATTGTTTCAAATCTAATCACTATAATAATGTCTTTGAGTAATTATAAAAACCTTTTAACACATCTAAAGGATTGCCAAATCAAACTGAAATGAAAATTTTGTCAGGTTTTTAGTTTGAATAGCATTATTGAAAAAATTAACATGAGACTCAATATTTATTATATATCACTTTTTAACCCATCGGTTTTAAAGACCTTGTGCACGTTAGAAAACTTCATCAAGTTGGATAAGTTGTTAGGGCATAATATCCAGATGTAGCCTAGCTGGTGTAAAAATGTGAAAAATTTATTTAATTTAAAAAATACAATTGTAGTAGCATGATTACTATAGATTTATTTAATATTCTCTTTTCTGTTGTAGTAATTCAATTGAAAAACCATGTGATGCGCTTCTGAAAGCTGCAAAAATTGGTGATTTGCCAATGGTACGTTTCATGTTTTAAATGAATAATAGAATATAGATTCTGGAAAAGTAAAATTACCTTTCTATATTTCTTTGTTCTACTTAACTAATGTATAAATCTGACATTTGAAGAAATAATGCAAAACATAGCTATACATTTTTAGTTTTATTAATTACATGTGTATTTTGCGTTTAGTTAAAAGAACTTCATAGCCAAGGATACTCTCTCCTTACCAAAGATCCTGCAGGCCAAACATTACTGCACTATGGAGCAAGTTATGGGCATAAAGATATTGTCAAGTACCTTATAAGCTATGCTCCATCCAGTATACTAAATATAAAAGATAATAGCCTGTAAGTATGTTTCTTTATTTATCGATTTATATGTTAAAAAAAATTGAGTGGGTTTTACAATGTACTTGTACAAATAGTTATAATTGAAGTCACACTTATACAATACAAATTTACATAAAAAAAATATTTACTTTAGAGCGAAACTCACAAAGTCGGCTGAGGTCTTTACCTTGTGAGAACCAACGCACTTCGGTGTGAAGTAAAAGCGTTTTATAGTCACTTGTCATCTCAATGCTTAAAATTGAAAATAAGTGAGAATTAAGTGCTTGAGATTTTATAAAATTGTTTTTACAGGTTCATTGAGAAACGTCCTTAAGTTGGCAAGCATATTTTTTGTGGCTAAGGCTTCATGATGAATAGTGCAGTGCATAGATACACACTCTGGTGCTACCATTGATTCTAGTGAGTACCCCCGATAAATTCCTACTCATTGCTCGAGCACCATCCGTGCAAACTCCAAAACATTTGCGCCAACATATATTATTTTTAATGAAATAATCATTAATTATTTTGAGCATTTCATGCGATGTGGTTCTAGCAGATAAAAATTTGCTGAATAATATTTCTTCTTGTATTTTATTGTTGAAATTAAATCAAATATATACAAGTAATTGTGCTGAATTGGAGATGTCGGTACTTTCATCCAGTTGCAGAGTAGAAAACAAGCGTTCTCTTAATCTCATGATTAAAACACTTTCAATCTGTGATGCCATATTATCTATTCGCCGTTTGTCTATATTATTAGACAATGAAACTTTGTCGATTTTCTGAGCTGCATTTTCTCCAAGCACAAATTTGACAATATAATTTGTTGCAGGTAGCAACAATGTTTCTCCAACTGTGTGTGCTTTCCCACACTGGGCTGCACATAAACTTGCTAAATATGCTGCTCAAACACAATTACTGTTTACATTACTAAAGGAAGACATAACTGCCTTTTGAACAAAAAATTCAGAAGTTTCTCTTAAAAAAATTTAGAGGTTTGTCTTTAAAATTTGATGGGCGGTTGGCTAATAAATGTCTCTTCAAAAGAGAAGGCTTCAAACTCCCATTTGATAAACATTCAAAACAAATAACAGAGCGTGGAATAGGCTCAGTTTCTGTGCCAGATTTCATTGAAATCCATATATCATTTAATCAGGATCATACTTCCTAGTCCAAGTTTCTTTACGTTTCGTTTTTGGTGATTCATCTTTGCTCACTTCTGGTGATTTATCTTTCTTTGATTTGGAATACCTACAGCCAGCCTGCTCTAAAAATCTTTTCTTTATAAGGCTGTTGTCCAATTTTTAAATGATAATAAAAAACAAATAATTAAGACTTAAAATTATTATGTAAATTATGATTATACATTCACTGGACTGCCCTGTATGCAAATAGTTCAAGTCTATATAATTTCAAATATATATGTAACCATATAAAATATGGCTTTCAATAATATTAATTATTATTGTGTACCGATAGCTCTATATTCGCATTCCGGTATCGGGACTCGTACCATAGGTTGGGAAATTTTGACCTAAGGGTTTGTGATTAATTTGCCGCAAAATTTTCATAATGTGAATATATTTTTCATAAAATTACATTTTAAGTTGCTGAAAAGACATTATTTTTGTTAGAAAAAGGTGCCAAAACTGATCAGGAGTATTCTTAAGAATATTCTACTGATATCCTCTAAACAATAAAATTTGATATAATTATTGTGCAAACACTAGTAGGTAACAACAGTCTGATAATAAATCCCACTAATAGTAATAACTAGCCCTGGGAATTATTTATGATTAATCGATAAAATAATCGATGTTCGATTACATGAAATAAAATAATCGATTAATCGATGATCGATTATTTGATTAATCGATGATCGATTATTTGATTAATCGATGATCGATTATTTGATTAATCGATCATCGATTTTTTGATTAATCGATAATCAATTTTTTGATTAATTGATGATCGATTATTTTATTAATCAATCATGGATTATTTTATTAATCGCTCATCGATTATTTGATTAATCGATCATCGATTATTTGATTAGTCAACCATCGATTATTTTATTATCGATTTATTCGATTAATCAATATAATCGAAAATATATTACAATAATTGATAATCGCCCAGGGCTAGTAATAACATCTTTTGATTTAATATAAAAACATTTTTCTGCAAAATAAGTATGACAGCAGTAAGATTCATTCGTATGATCTTCCAATTAATTATTACACCCGTTCTACAATTAATATACGATTGTCTTTAAGTTACACATTAAATCTCTTTCAACTTTATAAATGAATTACTTATACTCAAGCAAAAACTGTATAGGTGTCCAATATGTGGATCTCTACTTGGGAATCTTGGGTATCAAGAGAAAGAGGGTATGTTTACATTTGGTACTTCAATATATTCTTTAAAGAGCAATGATCCACTAACAAAAGTGATCTACCGTATTTCATCAATTATAAGATGCATGTTTTCTCCTATTTTGGTGTCTCTAAATTTGAGGAGCGTCTTATAATCAATGGCATCTTACAATTGATGAAATACGGTCGCAGTCAACCGATAGGAGGAATGGGAGTTAGTTGGTGCATGGGACAGTGGAAGCAACTAGTTGAGATGCAGTTGTCATTGCTTACGTTCGTTGAGTTTGAATAAAATTTGTGCACCAAACTTACGTTTAAAATGTCTTCAAGAAAATTATACTATAATGATGCATTGAAACGAGAAGTTATTGTGCATACAGAAGACCACAGAAACAGAGCTGCGGAATGGAAATTTGACATTAGTGAAACGAATATTCATTATTGGGGAAGAGATCCTAATTTTAAAGTTTTTTTAAAGCAACGGCCAAGGTGTTTAGGGAAAGGAAAATACCTACAAATAGATGAAAATTTGTTACATTTCATTACATAAGGGCGTATAAAGGAATTGCCAATCTCATAATAACTAAATTAATTTAAAGCAAGAGAAATTTCTAAAACTCTTTGAATAAACGAAGTAAAATTTAAGCAACAAGAAGTTGTGTAGGTCTATCATTAAGAAGTCGAACATCCATTTGTCAAAAAGTTCCTGCTGATTTTAATCAGAAGTTTCTTAACTTTCAGTGGCATTTGAGAAAAAAAATTAACTATGAAATTATGCAAACTGGCAATACTGATGAAACCCCGGTATTCTTTGATATGTCATTTGGAACAGACCCCAAAATAAAAACAGTTTTCTAACATAAATATAGAAATATAAAAAAAATTATATCTTGAAATGGATATAGTTTTTATCGTCACCTTCACCTGGCTAAATTTATATGTCTGTTATGTAATATAAAATATTTTGGAAACATACTGTGCTTAATTTTGGAAATAGTAAGAATCCATTTCCAGAGCACCATTATTTGCTAAGCACAATTTTCATAGACTAGAATCGCTGCAGCAGTTCAATTTATGTTATGTTTGCTGGGATCTATTTTTAGTATAAGAATTTTGGAAGTAGTTGATCTTCAACACAAGTTCTACAATTACTTATGTTTGCATATTAAATTAAGATATTACCTAATAAATAAAGAGTGAAATACAATAGGCAAAAAAGCAGTATTCCCTGGGCCATAAATTAGAAAAAATTAATTATAACTTAATATAACCTTGTATTTTTTTGTTACAGTGGCCAAACTGCCTTGCATAAGGCAGCAGTATATAAGTGGAGAAGCATATGCTGTATGTTAGTGGCAGGTGGGGCAGATTTAGATATTACTGATCATAAAGGTCTGACTCCAAAACTACTTGCTATTCAAGTAGATGATCATGAACTTGCAGCATACCTTGAAAGTAAGTTTAACTTTAGTAATACATTTTCAACAACAAACAAAATGCTGTTTAAATAAATGAAGAAATTCCTAAGCAAGAGTATTTACTAATTTTTATATTATATTATAAAAATTATCGATTATGTACAGAAATAGTATTGGTACATTCTTCATTAGTGTGCCATTTAGTTACAAGGATTTGTAACATTTTTATGATTTTGCAAGAGAACTATTGTAACCAACATTCTGAATTCACAACCTTAGTTATATTTTTGCTGTATCGTCAAATTTTCTTTCATTAAGTCACATTACTCTTAGTAAATCTTCAATAAATTTTTAAATACATTTTATATATTTAACCTTTTTCAGGCCAAGAACATTTTAGACTGGTTTCCGAGGACCTCGGAACAGTGGTATAAAAGAAACTACAGAGCAATAATAAACAAATCAATAAAAGAAAAGAATTACACACGATTTGTCTACAGTTTCAAATTGTATGACATTCTAAATTTCCCTCTCTCTCTCTCTGTCTATAATATGCCTTAAAAATAATTTAAGATTTTAACTATATTACTACACCTAAAAATATAATGTAAACATTACTATTTAATAACAATGATAAATATACCTACTTGTAGATGAAGATACTGTTATTGAAAATGTGATATATTTATACTGTGAAATTTTAATTAATATATTTTTTATTAGTTGTTATATTATACTGTATTTGCTAATCTTATAATATTATGCATATATTTTACTTCAAAATTTGTTGAGATATTTTACAAGATACAAATTTAGATTTTCATTTCATTTTCATTTATACCAAGTTGAATTTTATTATGATTGTTTACATTATTTAAACTTCTTCTCTGTAGTGTCAACAGATAATGGACTTAATACTTAATACACTAGGATACTCTGGACCCTTTGTATACATGTAAATTCCTTAGCTTGCATCCATTTAAATTATTGAATATTTTAACTTATATTTATATCAAGTAAACTTATATATAAGTTTATTATCTTAGACAAAATAATTCTCAAAAAAGTTTATGTAACAATTATAAACATCAAGGACAACACATGTTTGCCATATGACTATTTAGAAGTCTGAATACTCAAAATATAAAACTTAATAATTCATGGTAATACAGATCTTATCCAGAATTTGTATTGTGCTATGGTCTATTTTTTGCATGTCAAAAACTGAGCTGTGATTCACTGCACATATGTTCAAATTACAGCTGTCAATCACAGCTCAGTTTTTTAATGCCCCTAATTTGAATCCTCCTTCTGTTTAAAAAGCATACCATAGTTATATCTAGAATATTATACATTATAACAAAGAAAAAAACTAAATAATGTTCATATCTTAAAAAAAGTAAAAGAAAGGGTAAATGCAGTAAATTTTATATTGCTTACATTTTTGGCTGGAAATAAGCTAAGGCAAATGTATAATTTGGTAACATTTGTACAAAAGGTCTTAAATCCCTGTATAAATAATTGCTTCATTTTTTTAGTATCTTTATAAGATATTTTTATGCTAGTAACTGCTTAGAATGAACAAAACTATTCTTCCATATAGATAACAATCATAAGTTTAAAAGTTTCAAGTAATATATGTACATACAATGCTTGTAGTTATTGAAGATAGAGGTTTTTTTCAGACATATCACTAAAACATTCCCTATTTTTTAGAAAAATTAATATTTTAAAACTGGCAATAACAATTTCAAGTGTATACTTGATTATATCATGGATATACAAACTATTAATTTTTATATCTATCATTACCTATAGTAATGGCATTCATTGTCAGGGTGGTATCTAGGTATAAAAACTTTTTTCTGAGCTTAACATGTATTTCAAAAATGCTAGTATATGTAATGTTTATAGTCTCAGTAACCACCTTGAAACGATGAAAGAATTAAAAATATTTAATTTAATTCAAAAGTTACATCCATGATATTACCATCATAGTATCCATTAAATGATGCTTTATGTGGTATTATATATTTATGTTTCTCATTTCACAATATTAGATATTGATGTGTAAATAAATTTTTGCAACGAATATTATATTAAACATTTCCCGAAAAGACAATCTATTAAATGTTTCAAGTTAATCTTGTTGTATAGTAACATTTGTATCGTTGTAATGGGCCTTCATTCTACTAATAAGATATTATTAACAAATTAACGAGTACTCAATTATTGATATTAAAATAGATGGATCTTGGTATTAAACTATCATAGATGTTGAATTAGTCCTATTTATGAACCGGTATTACATATGCAGCAAGCAATTTTGTCCTGTATTCAAGGTTTCCTTAAAATGTACATGAAGTCTTTAAACACTACAATATAAACAGTGTGCTTGGAAAAAATTCCTAATAATCCTTTGTGCATAACTGTAATAAAAATATTCCACAATATTAAAAAGGGTCGTTTTATTTTGTTACCCAAATATAATAAAAAAAAATTAAACACCCATTATTATTATCGTCTATCCTTTCAGTAGTTAATATGTCATTCATACTTCAAAACTTGCAACTTGAGTAAACATGGTTTTATCGTAAAACTTCCATAGTTTAAAATTTTCCTGAGAAACCAGTTTCATTAGACCGTAGAACAATTTAATTTTTACACATTTATAGGTGATGTAATAGATACCTTTTAGACTTACTATGTTTGCTACATTTTCTTAATTCTTTAATTTTTGATATGATTTAATACAATGTGCTCAAATTTTATTAATTTATCAGAACAATCAAAGTTTACCTCACTATTTTATCTAAATGTTAAGCAATTGTTAGGTATCTATTTGAGACTTAATATTTTTCAGAAAATGTATTTATGCCCTATAACAAACAGAAATATGTGTATTAGTTAAAATATTTATATGTTTGAAAAGTGATTTGTATACTCTAATTTGAACTACACTAATATGTGTAGTGACAACATAACACAATAATATTCTTTTTAGATGATTGCTTGGCCCAAACATTTTATTTCTGGTTTTAGCTTTTATTGTTGGAATTTTTAAACTGCATTAAGCATATAGGGATTTGAAATTTTAATAATGTATAGATACATACAGAAATCTGTACATAAATAGTTCTTAATAATAGTAGATATTACATAAATATTTGAACATATTGTACATACAACCTAAATATTTTCAAAAGTTACTTGTGCTCCGACCAACATTAATTCTTCAGAGAAATCTGTTTAATAGATTCTTAACTTCCAATGGTGTTTGAAAATGTTTGGGTGATCTCTATTTTTGTTAAATAGAAGTAAGGTTTCAATATTATTTGATGCAGAGTCGATACTTCATTTGATTATGAACTAAAATTAGAAACAAAAATTAATGCAATTGCAGTGATATAACATGACATCTTGCCGTAGGCATGTGATTTGGACAATGCATACATATATTCAATTGTTCTGATTCTTTTATCCATAAAAAAATAAGACTTAATACATATCAATTGAAATATTACATCACACCTTAAACTTTAGCCACCTCGGTAGCTATGCAGCTAGTTGCTGAGCTGTGGGTGAAGAGTAGCTGGTTTGAATCCTGCCAGGGGGTTGCATTTTTGATATTTGGGAAAAACCTCAGCTGTAACCATCTTCTGAGAAGATCGTAAAACATTAGGTCCCATGCATTGTAGGTAATTAAGACTATGTGCATGTTAACTGTATTTTGTTATAACACGTGAAGGATCAAAATTTCTTATGCACAATTTAAGTTTGTGTTAATATTTAAAATTGGTTAATCATTTTCAATTATTTTGAATTTCTCAGCAGATGAAAATAATTAAATGATCATTATTTAAATTTTTCTTTTAAACAAGCACATGCAACAATATTAGCTAAAGATTATTTGACAGCCATGTCTATTTATGTGAGTGATTTCAAATATGCATCATTCCTACCTAAATAAAAAAGATAAATTTAAATAAAATTATTCCAAACCGAAAATAATTTGTTCCACTATATTAATTAATGTTGCACTAATTGTTTTTACAAAATCTACCATACTCTTAATTAAGGCAGAATCTTTGGCCTAAAATTTTTCCAACACTGAAAAAATGTGTCAATAGATATATCTACAGTGAATATCCGATTTATAGATATGTGGAAAGGGGCACAATACTTACGAGAGGCAAGTTTTAAGGGATGCTATCGCAGCATGCGATCAAAGAGAAGTTGAATGACCTATGGCTTCTAGCAACAGAGATATATAATTAGATGCATATTTTCGAATTTTATTTTACATCAAGTATATTACCACTATGAGTTTACAAGATGATCTAATGGCCAGTACAATATATCAAGTCTTTATATAGTTAAAACTTTCCTCTTGACTGCATTCGAACGTCCATCCTTAAAATGACAAAACTCTCAAGAAATATTAATCCTTCATGCTGCCTATATTGAGATTACCTTAACCAAAGCAGGCGATATTTCTCGAAAGTCCTCTCTGAATTTCAACCTTATCTCTTTTCTACTGGTAATGAAAAAAATGACATATAATAGTATATATTATTTGCTTACATAATATTAAAATGTTTATGTAAGTTGAAAACTTGAAGTGTTTTATTCTGAAAGTTCAAGGGAACAATGCATCACTCACATCCATGCATGCTATTCCAGTATGCAATTGATATAAGCTGACACCATTAACACTGTTATAAATCAAAGAATATAGAATATAGTAGAAAATTAAACTATAAAGTTTGATCCTAAAGTCCTGACATTTGGTGTAACTTTATTCATGGTAAAGTGCCATCCTGTGCATCTAAATGCTATAAAACTCAATGTAAAACATAATAAATAAATAGATATTCTATGTAAACATTAGTTGTAATATATCTACGCTCTTTTATACATTACAGTTGAGTACCTAATGGAAAAATATATGATAGATGCAACGAAATTTGCTTTACTAAATATACATATTATTCTAAAGAAATACTTACTACACAGATCTATTATATCCAAGTTAATACATATAAGTCATTATGTCATTTATCATATTTTAAACTATTAAACAACAAAAACTTTTAATATTTTAAGAAATTATGTGCAGTTGTCTTCAAGAAACATTTTATTATAAATTTATTTATTAAAAGGTACATTCATGTTATTATAGTAACGTCAAAAGTTACATTTCAAATTGCTCTAATCTAAATGATTAAAAGATGTGATCATTAAAAAGTAAAAGGGCATTCCAATGATCTTTTTCATATATTTGTATTATAACTTCTGTTCTAGTTTTCTTATATAATTCAAGTTTTGATGGATAAATGCATAGTATACTTTTTATTCATATAGTTCATGTTGAGAGAAAATATAATCTTTCCTATTTTTTATTTACATTAGACTGTCATGAAACACAGCTTTACAATTAAGCCTGATGATGACCATTATAGTCAAAACAGTTCACTTAAAATACATAAAATATTGTGGAAAGATGGTAGGCTTTGCTCAATTGAAAATAGCCACAAAATAGCAATGTTTAATTCAATTTCAATAATAGTTCAATTAAATTATCACTCAAAACTTGTTTTGATCGAAAGGTATCTGGCATTTCTTTACTCTTCCCTCTCCACACAAACCTTTCTATCCTCTAAAAAATTTATGCACCATGCACGCATGCCCTTTTTTAAGTATCATTGTATATTTATTTTTACATTTTTGTAAAAAAAAAAAACAGACGTATTGAATGCAATGATACCGATATCATGTAATTGTGACGCCATTTACTGTAATTATTTAAACAATTCATTGTCAATTTAATTATAATAATGAACAAGAAGTTTTCAGGTTAGAATTAGAAATATTTGAGAATTGAGCCAAATATCACAATTGTTAATATAATTAGTATTTACTAAAATTTGGGATGCTGAATGAATTTATATTTTTTTTAGTATCTTATCAACTTTTAAGTATTATGTTCTTGTTCATATAGTTTCTTGTATACATTTTCACCAATAACTTTGGTACTTACCTAATAAAAATAGATATCCAACATATAATAGATATTTACAAATTAAATCATGTCCTTTGCCTTTATGTGACATATTTGTCTTGAACAAATTGGGGACACCAAAATATGGATTCTAGAAGAATGTATCCATCACAACTTCTTCCATGATAATGCTTAATAAAATCACTTTCGTTTTAAATGTAGGTACCATTAATAATTTATGTTAATATCTTTTACTATTGTAATCTCATCTTAGTCGTCTTATTAGCTCAGTGGCTAAGTACTAGGCTATTAAGAGTGGGGTCTCGAATTCGAGACCCAGAGGTGGCCGGCTTTTTGTGATTTAGAGAAAAGTCTATATGGAGCTCGCCTTTCGAAAGGAACGTAAAACTGTGGGTCCCGTGTATTATAGGTAAATGAAGACAATGTACATGTAAAAGAACTAAATTCCAGTTGGAACACTGGTTGTGGCAAAATTCACAGGTGTGGAATCCTAATCCTTAGCGTCTGTGATTGGCCATAGCAGCAGAAATAGGCCAACTTTAAATAAAAGAAATAAAAAAAGCTTATCTTGTTTTAATTTTCTAAGGTGCCAGATTCAGAGAATAGCATGAAATTTTTAAAAGGGTACATGAAAATAATAATAACAAAAGTATATATTTAAAAGACTTAATATTAGACTTATATTAGTTACATCAAGAATCAAGTCAGAACTATGAGTGCTCACAATATATTACATTAAAAAAATAGAATTACATTTATGAGAATGGGAAAATATATTTAAAAAATTCTAAAATATTTCCAAAAATGGCTGCGTCAATTGTATCCCATATTATATTTCAGTATTTTTTATTTATTTATTATTCCAAAATTTTATTTATTTGTTACTGTAATCCAAATTTACTGATACTTGAAATTTTAGTATAAGTATATGGAACAAAGTGTTCATAATTGACAGTCTGATTAATTCGTATTATTTAGTAGTTTTTGCGACAGTGGCTGGTAATCATACCTCTCACTGCAACTAATTTCGAAATAACTTTCGGAAAGACGATCATAATTTTATATTTTTCATTAGTTTTAAGATTTTTTCATTATTTTTTGTTTTTAAAAAAATATATAGTATCAAAATATCTTATTTTAAATGAGAAAAATAAGTCATTCCAGTAACGTCTTTTTGAGTTATCCATCACACAAAATGTACATAGTAACACACACCTAGACGACATCATGCAAAACCTGGTCAAATTAGTTTCAAAGAACAAAAACGTATATTTCCATGAAACTCTAAAGATGATTTTTTTCTATTTTTTAATATTGTATATAAAGAAAGTAAAACGAGATATGATATGAGAGTCAAATAAGTTATTGTATGATTTAATGCATCTTTACAAGCCATATATAGTTGAAATAACAAATGTCTAATTAAAATTGTTGCTAAACACAGAAGGCCATTAGAATGAACCGAATAAAATGTATACCATTGTATCACAAGTATATAATATGGATATCATTGTAATCAGAATCACTTTTCATTTTAAAATTATTAAAAATAAATAGTTTTTGAAACTTAAAAAAACTAAAAATACCCGCCCTTGCTCATCGCTTTCGGAATGGACATTACCATCAATTCTCCATTCCCCCAATCCTGGCAACTTCATGTCTCTAATAACTCCATGCACCTTGTCATATGTTCTCTTCTCTTTCTACTTCTTACTTAACTACTTTTCAAAATCTCACCAACATCATCTTAACATTTTTTCCTAGGACTACTTGCACCTCACCGCACATAAATCTATTTTGTAACTTTTTGCTCACTTATTCTTTTTAAATGACAAAATAACGCAATACACTCATTTTCATGTGATCTATCATACTATATTTCAAAGCATATTCATTCAACATGCAGGTATTTGTAACTCTATCAATCGGTTTCTTATTGCATACACTTCTAAGATAGTCTATACCCACTGCATTTATATTTCTCTTCTATGATTTCTATTATACCCATGTCTTACTATATTATTAATAAATGTTCGAACTAAAACATTGTTATAGATAACCACTTTAGCTTTTTTCTTAAGTCCCTTATTTTTTGTAGTCATCTACATAGCGCCATATTTTACGACCTACATCCACCCATTTCTCAACCTAACAACAAATTCTTGTTTTTCTTGAAAACATGCTCCCAAGGTATACAAATTCTCTAATTTTGCATTCAGTTCAATACTTACTCTCAAAAACAAAAACTTTTGTTGTTGCTTATGACAATCCATCTGATGTCAACTATTATTCACTTTTCTACCGTTACTCCCGTTACATGCAAGTCTCAAGGATATATTTATCAATAAAAATATTTAATACCCAAGGGAACATTACACATTCTTATCAATCGTTCTATCTTATTTGAAACCAATCACTCATATTTCCATTTATTCTAATACATGCCTTAAATCCCAAATAAAGAGCTTGAATTGCTATCACTAGGCTCTCTTAAACACCATACTCTCTTAAAACTTTCCAAAGAAGTCAACTATTCATGCATAGTATATTTTTTTCCTTACTTCCATGTATTTTTCTATTACCTGACGCAAAATAAATTTTTTTGCATTTTTTACCACATAAAACCTCCTTTGTAATGTTGTGCAGTTTTTCAAACACTTTTTCTGAAATGCCCAGTAAGCTTATCACTCTAAAATTCTTTCAATTAAACTTGTCACCCTGCCATTTATACAAAGTACACACAGCAGCATTCTTCCAATCATCGGACATAATCAAACTACATTAGCATGAATTAAATAAATTAGGGAAACACTCATAAACTGCTTCTTCTCCACACTTAAGCATTTCACTTGTTATGCTATCCACTTCTGCAGCTTTTCCAGTTTTCAAACTTCAAATCAGTATACAACCTCATCTTCCATTATACTTAGTGTGTTCTCCCCTGTCATCTCATTCACTTGCAGCATTGCTACTAATCAAGTTCTCAAAATACTGCTTCTATCTTTCTTTAACCTTCAAATCTTCCCAAAACATTTCACCTTCCTTATATATAACTCCATTAAATTGTCAGCATTTAATCAATTTATTACTTACTTTTTTCTAAATAAAATATGAGATAAAATTTATCATAAAAACTATACAATAAGTGCCACATTCTAATATTATTTTGGAATCATTTAATAAAGACGTAATGTTGCTTCTAAGTTTATATATTTGATAATAACTTATGAACATCAATGAAGTATAGTCACTGCATACAATTTTTTTTAATGACTATTATTGTTAATTTATTGACATTATTACGGATCACTGTTCCTCTATGGAGGTGACCGAATCTCGCTCGTTAAATCTTTCACTAGGCATTCATTAAAATTGTGATTAACTAGATTAATTAAAACCACTGTCAAATCCTAGCTGGAACTTGTATTATATACTTATCTTGAGAACAGTTATAAATGTTCGAGTATTCACGCCAGCGATACATAAATACAGTCGCATTGTGAAACTACAACGGATCTTATGTATTTCTCGATGATTACCAGAAAGCTCTATAGTTAGTAAAATTAATTTAAGTGAGGTTAGAAATATGAGGCTCGATTGGTAATCTTCGATGTCAATAGTGTAAGATATACCACTATTTAATATTAATATATAAAATTATATAAAAACCTATAATATTTAAGTGAGCAACTTTTAAATTAAGCAATCTAACACCAAATCTTAGCAAGTTGGTAAATTTGACCTCACTCATTGTTCGAAATTTTGTAAAATGCTTTCTATATCAGGCTTTTTATAAAAGTTTTGTTACTTTCAAGAAACAATACGAAATCCATTTTATGAATTTTTATTGCAATACTTTTCTATAAATTTATTGCTATATGATTTTTAACACACTAGCTATACAAACTCCCAATATCTTATTTTTGAGAATACTAGATAATGCCTATAAAATTCATAACATTCAGTTTACCTAAATTTGTTACATGCACACAATTCATCAAGTTTGTTCTTTACTTGTATTTATAATGTTCTTAATATTTATTCTCTTTCAAACAGATCTTAAATATTATTTATTTTAAAAAAGTAAATATGACATGATTGAGATTTTAATCAAATATCCGTAAACAACTTGTATCAGAAAAAAGAATATATACACTATACTAACAAAAACACAAAGTATTGTAAAAATGTATGTGGTAAACTGTTTTTCTGAAGTTCAATTTGATAATATGATTCCAATTTTTTGTCAAGTTTATTATAATTAAGATGTAATTGTATTTCTTTTCCAGGTTTTCATAATATCATTTGATTTCTTCTGTTTAATAATGAGCAACTATTATCAAATATTTGTGCGCAAAATTTGTTTGATACTGTAAGATTATACAACTGCTTTGTAAGATATATAAATATTTAAATTTTATGCTATGATACAGAATGCATTTTACAAGATAATTATTCCCATACACATATGTACCTAAGAAAAAACGAACTCCTTATTCGTAAAATGTATAATCAACTTGAAAACCTGTCCACTTTAGAAAAACCAAGGGTCCAAGTCATGTGTGTCTAGCTATGAATTATATTGCCTGTGTTTGAAATTATTGATTGCATTATCCCTTTATTATGGAAACTGAACATTAAGACTAAAAGTTATCTATCAATAGAAGGTGGTCTGCTGAAATTGCACTGCTTAAAATATACATTTTTGTCATTATTTAAAATAAAAATTACAATTGACAACTTAATGAGAGTTTAGCTGTAATATTTAGCCTGAAATTATTAATTGTATTATCGCTTTATATTGGAAACTATGAAGACTAAAAATTATCTATGCATAGAAGGTGGTCAGCTGAAATTATTCTGCTTAAAACATATGTTTTAATTAATTTAAAATTACTGAACTTTAGAGAAAACAGTTCATTTGGCTTCCTCTCATATTTTATCAAATTTTTCTAAAGGAATACAATTTATTTTAGCCTAAGCTTAACGTACCCTAAAACCTATAGAAATATTTCTTGTTTTACAAAAATTAGAGACCATCATGCAATTGCAAGAGCATACCACTAGTCCAAATGAATAATGTGATTGTAATAAACCAATAATATAGTGTAGAACGTAGGATAGCTCAATTTGTCAAAGAATAAATGTAGCTGTATTGACTCAAATATTTGCTAAAAATATTATAAATTGTAACAGTAATGATTTCAAAATTTATATTGCTTTAATATTTTTTTTTACTTACCATTAATATTGATCTATTATTAACGAACACTTCGACTGTTTCCTATAATAATTATAAGGGACCATTTTGTACATTTTATGTCATCAACAGAAAATCAAAACTTGCATATCTCTTTATACTTATTATTCACACATACGCAATGACACTATTAACGAGCTTAATATTTACAAATTATGAGATTTTATTGATATTGTTTACCGAGTGCCAAAAAAATGAATGTTGGGACCAGTATTTGATGTTGTAAACAACAACTTAAATCATAAAAATTGTTTTGACTTCATAATTACAAACATTTGATTTCAAACTATCAGCTTTAATACTGTACAACTAATCCAGTCTTTTTCTTTTTTTAGTTAGGAATAATTTTGTAACTAAATGATTGGCAAATCAAAATTATTAATATAAATAAAGCTTTTTTATTTGTTGGTTAATCAACATTTATTATATAAAACATTTATGATACAAAAATATCATATATAAATTGGGAACAAGTATTACCTTCTATGAATTTATTCACTATGTGAACACATCATACATTACTTCCTTTTTTAAGCATTGCAATTTCTAAACATTTAAAAATTAGCCACCAAAAGGAGGATATTTAAATGAATAATCTAAAAATGTCATTCAAAATCAAAATGGTCCTTCAAAATAAAATTAAGTCAATTAATGTAAAGTAGAAATGAAATACGAAACTAGTAGGATTTTGATTGACACATTTTGAAACCAATATTAAAATAAGTACTGCACCAATTTTTTGGGATTTTTGCACCATGTAATGTTAACAGAAATAAGTCACGAAAAGTTGTTAAAAATATTTCGCACCAATTTACACATTTTTTCGTGTTTGCAGAAGAGAAGCAATCGCCTTTCGTAAATGTTTATAAAACATTTAAACTGTTTTAAGATTAGGAAAGGAAATCTTATAGATGAACATTTACACTTTTAATAAATTGTAGCGCCTGTATTAAAAAAAGATCTAGTACATCTTTAACCATTTATAAAATTATGGAAATCACTTTTATTATTAAATATTTTAAATTCTTCTTCTGATTTTATTTTCTTGAAAAAGTAACGAGACCTATTTGTATTATTTATATTAAATTTCTATAGGATTTATAATTTTATTTGGTTTTACTAGTTTAATCATGACTGATTTTGAATATATTATGTTAGTAAAATATAAAAATAATTTTCAGAGACAATAAGTTGTTTAAAATTATAATATAAGTAACGAATCATGTTAAATTATTTTCAATGATTTTGATCTATCTATGTTCTTCTTATGATCAAGAAAAAATTGTATTTTTACTATAATCAGACCTAATAGTTTGTACGGTTTTATGCTAAAAGCAGTTAAATATTTATGTTATTGTAAAACAAAAGTTTGAAAGTGTGTGCCTTGTTACTATTTCAAGTCTACAGAAAGTAATGTTATGAATGATGTAATGTCAACTTAAAGAAAAAAAATGTTTTCTGCAGAATTCCTTAGCTTATCTTATGATCTTATTTGTGTGTTTTTACGTATATCTAAGTGATGATACAAATAGATCAAAACATGTTTAAAATTCCTTTTGTTCTTGATATAATGTTAATATTAAGGGGTACTTGAAGTATGTCACTGGCTAATCTAAAACAATTTTCTAATGCCTAACTGATGTGTATATCATGAATTATATAAATATAAATGATATTTAAATTTATTTTGTTATTTTTTATATTAACTTTCCTAGTTTTCCCTTAATGTTTAATGTAACTACACGTCTCAAACAAAACAAACTCAACACAAAACAGGAGTAACCTTAAGACAAGTTATAACTGTTGTGCAATAAATAGAGAAAACCATGACAGAACAGTGGTTTGAAAACAACTCTTATTACAGTAACATTTTTCAAATCAATTTAAATAATTTCTCTAAAAAATAATTTAAGTGAGAAACAATATTTATCATAAATTTTCTTTGTGATCATGTAAAAATTCAATTCATTATATCCGTTTGTAATATTAAAAGTGCTCCTTCATTAAACAGCATATTTTAAAATACTTTGAAACTTGCTAAAATGCCAATACAAAAATTTCGAAGCATTGTAAATTGAATAAAATTGTGCATGTGCCACGTGCAGTACCTTTATATGTTTAGGTGATCTGTTATTCCTAACTATAACAAACATTTTCAATGATTGTTTTTATATAAATAATACATAATAACAATTTCGATACAACATATGACCTATATTTTACAATCATATATCTCAGAAGCTATTTACCAGATAATTGTAAAAAAATATATAATAATATTCACAGATTTTGTTTTATTTACATCTGTTTTAGAGGCACATGGTTCTGAACATGTGTAAATATATTTATATTGCATTCAAATTATAATGGTATTTTTAACCTAGCTATACCTCTTATGCCAAACAGCAAAATCTGATATTAAATGCTATTAGAAATATTAAAAGTAATAGTGGACTATAATTGTAGACCGTGCGACTAAATATTGTCACAAGTTAGAGATCTCTTAACCAAAGTTTAAACATAATATATATATACTCATTATTTATCTCGCGTATTTCTACATTCAAGTAACAACATCCTATTCAGGTAACATAGGTATTTCTGTTTTTTTCCCTACAAGAAATTGATTTGTAAAATATAATTTATTTTCATTAACTCTTCAGTATAGCATGCCATCACTGTCGATGACTTCCAGCCAACATATCATTTCAAACTATCTGCTTTTGTATCTACAATCCATGTCATGGAAGATCTTTGATAACAGCAGCCAGTATATTACGAGAGACTTACCAAACAAAAATTCACTCAAATTTTCTTGGTATTTTGCCGTAACTATTTCTGTCAACAACTTGGATAGAATATTTTCCATTATGGTAATTAACAAAAAAAAAATTTTGCCCAGTATGAGGTTGGTAAAGAGATATTTATTTCCAATAAATATTAAGCATATTTAACTCCTATATTGCCGCTAGCGACAAAAAATTGTGGTTTACTAGTTTCCATTTGCGGCCTATTGATTTACTTTACTCAAAGAAAAGTTACATTTTTGTCTAGTCTCTAGTAAATATCTTTATTTTCCGAATATAGCAAAGGCTTTAATAAGATCAATTGTTGCATCATGCTGCATGAAAACATGGTGATTTTCTGCATTTGTTTGAGGTCTTATATGAAAAATCGTTCACAGACTGTTAACATAAACATACAGACTTCTAATTTCGTGTCTGTTGAGTCTGTTGCTTTTCACACTGTCTGTTAATGATAGAGACCATATCTTTTCACTGATTTGATTGATGTAGGTCTCAATGTGAGAAGTACCTGGCAAACAACAACCTATCTGATTGATTATGTCGGATTAGACCGTGTTGGTCCCAAGTCATGATGCAATGATTTGAAATAATATGCGACAATAGATTATGATAACCTATATTCATTATAACTTGAAACAAATAAATCATCTAATATATCTATATAGCAATACATAAACACAAAATTTAATGTTATGTAGGTATGTCATATCATTTTTGCAGTCAAGATTAGTTGCTACCCTCGATTCACAAAAACTGTTGAAGACCCCAAATACACTTGATTTTTACTACATCAGCCCGAAAATAAAATAATGGAATAATACATTTTTAGTATAAAAGAGACAAAAACCTAAATAATGTACATACTACAAGGAATCACTCTAAGATGGTAAGTTTCTAATACTACAAACATGGTAGTTGAAAACTCAACACTTTTTATGGCATATTGTAACACAATGCGATTCATCAGCCAGCATTCACTTCTCCAATGGGTAGTTTTTGCTTCACCGGACAATTCTGATCTTTAGCAAACTTTCAGTTTTCTGGTCAATGCCTAGTATAGCATAAAAAATTTGTATCAAAGAACCTTCAATTATCATACTTCAACTCAATGTTATAAATCTTTTCATTGATAAAAAATATATCACAATTCAACTCTTCCCTATGATACATATAAGGTACTGCATAAATTACGACATTTATTACATACAATACAGATCAACAACAGTACGTGACCTATTGATCAAATTGGTGCAAGCAAATAAAACCGATTTCACATTAATGTTACCTGGAAAATCATTAATATATTAGGTTAGTGCATATAAAATTTTATAAATATTGTTTTACTTCAGTAATATTTTAACAGAACTCGATGTTTGTTATACAACAGTTGTACAGGAGCTGCGGCAAATCGGTACAGTAAAAAAACTTGACCAATGAGTACCTCACAAATTGTTGGATCAAAACAAGCAAAATAAGTTTACAATAGCAACTTCTCTTTGCCGACAACAAACAGAATCTTTCCTTGATCATTTTATGATGAAAAATAGGTTTTGTATGATAATCAATGTAGATCTGCAGAATGGTTTGATAATGGTGAACATCCACATTTTACTCCTAAATGATCTCTTCATCCCAAGAAAGTTATGCCTACAGTATAGTGGTCACAACAAGGAATATTACACTACAGTTTTTTAAAAACTGGAGACACAATAACGGCAGAAAAGTACTTTACCAAACTGCAAATATTGTCAACAATTTTAACAAAATACAGCCAGCATTAGTAAAACCAAAAGGGTTTATATTGCACAAGTCGTTCAATAAATTTAATTTGAAATTCTCCGACGTATTTTCATTTGTTTAGAAGTTTTAATCACTTAAAAAATTAACAGTGCAGAAATGAAGAAGCTGAAAACAGGTATTTGTTGAATTTGTTACCTCCAGAAATGTTAACTTCTAACATAAAGGTTGTTACCAGACTGGTGTTTAAGTTTTTTTGTGGAGTCAACAAACACCCTCTTTGATTTCCGTGCCAGATGGATGACTGGATTGCTTCGGATTTGAGGTCCATGGACAACAAGGAGGCTCTGGGCTGGAGGTAACTCCTAGTAAATTTCTTGAACGAAGATTTTTCTCCTGGCTCGGACCTGATGTAACCAATAGTTTGCTTCTTAATTACCCCACCTTGAGGCATAAGACTTCCTCAGAGGGTTCTTTCCCAGCCTAGTCAAGTAGTGGCCACTGCTGTTGATCGCACTCGAGTGGACAACAAGAGAGCAACGAGAAGACGACCAACAGAGGAGAGTACCACATTCATAGTTGCGTAACAAGAGTGCAATTAGCTACGTACAGTGTACCGGTGGACTGGTAGGGCAGAAAATAGAGGTGGTGTTTTGTAAATGAAGATACTTTTCATATCTTACTCAAGACACCGCCTGTCAACCTAAAGTGTCAGGCTGACCCGCTGAAGGACCTATTATGTCCGAGGCGATATTCCGCGGTGGTGGCCAGGACTTGGTGAAAGTGTCACTAGCGAGCAGTACCGCTGGTAACAGTAGGAGGACATTTAACAAGGTATATCTAATTTAATTAGTTGTTGGGAATTATGAGTTGAGGCCAATGGTAATTATTTATAATAAACAATTTACTTAAAAACAATTTTGTTTTTAATTTGAAAATACCTATTCAAATCGGCAATTTCATACCAACCAAGTGCATTAAAAAAAAAGTGGCCTAAGAATAGATCCCTATATTTTATGTCCAAGCTGTCCGACTTCGAGCCATTAACTACAAACTATTTTCTGTTGCCTTAGTAAGATCTAAAAAATGAGCAACTGTCTTTACTGAAATTATAAAACTCAAGCTTTCTGATAATTATATCTTGAGAAATGTAATCAAATATCTTGCTCCAATCCAGGAAACAAGCAAGGCAAAAATATCCCGTCTCAAAAAAATCCAACACCTCAGCCATCAACATGCCCTCCGAAAACCAAACTAAGAGCCACAAAAAAGATCTCCAAGCTCAAAGTATTTCAAAAACTAAATTTTTTGAAAAGATAAGTAGAAGATAAATAGGATAGTAATTATTTACATCACATTTATCACCCATCTTAAATAGTGGGATAAATGAGGCAAGCTTTAGTACACGTGGAAAAGTACTTATGAAATCAAACAATTAATTATCTTAGTGAAAGGTGCCAAATACACATTTTTCATAAACTACTACATCAACACTCAAATTATATACATCTTGTAATCTAGATTTTTTTTAATGAATCCATCATCTCACAGACAGGAAGCAAAACACATTTTCGGGAATTAATGCCCTCATATAAAAGGTGGCAAGTTTTTAAACCGCTCACTTAGACTGATGTGCTAAAGAGGTGTGAAAAGGAACTGAAGCAACTGCATGTGGGGTAAAGGAATTGAGACAGGTGGGGATCGCAGTGGATGCATTTGCAGACGACTAAGTGTATGTGGGGTCAGAAGTGACTTGCAATGTAATGTTAATGTACTGGATAGAGAAAGAATTTTTTCTTTTGGTATTCTGTGTCGAAGTTCTTGGGTATTATTATTTGTGTTATTAATTTTACTTTTGAGATTGGTAAAATGGGCTCTTACTTTTATAGTGTCTTCTCCGATGATCCAGTTTTGTCCAACTCCTCTCAGTGTTTTAAATTCCTTGGTTTTTGTAGTGTTTATTTCCAGTCTAATTTCCTGGGCTTTTAACTTAAATGTCACGTAATTCTCCCTCGCTGTTCTCACTGATCTTGATATTATGTTTATATCATCTGCAAATGCAAATATTTAGTCTTCTTTAGTTGTAATCATTGTGTCTATTTTCATTTCCTTTATTAGTTTATGTAGTGCAATGGGAAATAGTATTTGCCTGGATGCTTGCCGTCTTGACATGTGAACCACGCAGCATGTCCCTGTGACGAGTTTGATAAAGGTGCTCTCGCTCATGCGAAAAATTCATAGAGCCTCCTCAGGAACATAACACATTCCAAAATGTAAAGAGACAGCAAGATAAGTATATTATGTGATCTGAACTAAAAAATAATTCCGTATCTCAGGATGGACACGATATTATAAGCACAGAAAGTAGCTTCTAATCCCACTTTTGGCCGAAGTGAGAGTAGCAAGCAGGAAAATCTATAGATCTTTTAATCAGTTAATAATATATTCCTGTTTATTTCCTCTGACAAATGCTTAGCTTCTCTCCTCAATCTGTCATACCTCTCTATTTTGTTTCTTGTCAATTTCAAACTTGCTTCGTTTCTTTTATTTATCTTCTTAAATTCTTCTTCGTAGAAGTCATTTCTCTTCCATTCTTTGTGCGTCCCTTATTCTCTGCTATTGCGTTGAACAGTCTCTTTCTTTCGTTCCAATAGCTATGTACAGAATTTGAAGTATTCTCATTTTCACTCAGATTTCCAATGATACTGTTACGAAACTATTGTAGAGTAACTACATTACTGGTTAGTAGTAACACATGGTATGGAACTTACGAGACTATCTAGACGTGCGATATCCCGAATAGCCGAGAGTGTTCTTCCGCCTTCTAGCATCAAGTCATTCGGCTACATGCATACTGCTACTACAATTAGGGAGGCAGTTGAAGTCGATATCCCTACAAACCTTTGATGGTCTAGAGAGACGTGTAGCATTAAATATAACCATTAGAATACTGTTGCATAATTTATCATTATATTAATGAAAATGAGCACTTTAAAATAAATACATTTTAAACTTGTTGTTTGTGAACCCATAAAAACATTACGATATGTTTCAGTTTTCTTTAATCCTATTTCTGTATCTTGATAATACTTCTTCTTCGTTCACTGTATGTATATGATATTTAACAAATTTAACTACCTTTTCTTTCCTTTCTTGATTTACTCATGAATACTGTTTTTTCTTGTTATATTTACATGTCTTCTTCTCTTCCCACCTGTACATTGGGTCTCCTATGAAACATTGTTTTCCATTATTCTGTCTATCTTGCTGTCCAGTCTATCTTCTATTTCTTCTTCGGATTTACCAACATTTAGTGCATGAAGAAAATTAACAGGTTTCTGAAATTCATTTTCATTTGTATATTTCAAATCCAGTTGCTAATGGGTTTAAAACCTATAAAAATGGATTGATATTTCTTTTTAATGAACACAACTGAATTCATGTTTTCTATTCGTCATTTTGTCTTTATAGTATAACTTGAGACACCAATTAGGTCAAAAAGAAGATATTTGGTTCCTGTATCCGAAAGAAAAAATACTAAATGTAAATATTTTGAGCTGGCAAGAAAAATGACAAAACTGATAGATCTGCAAAAATCATATATAGAGGGTGATATAAGAAACAAAAGATAATTAATTCAGTTTAATCTATTGGCTTCTTTATTAATAGCAAAATTGTGCAGAACCTCTGTCATTAGAATAATTCCTTGAACATTACGTACAGCAACAGGCAGTCCTAACGATAAAACAGTAAATCTGCAATTTAACACTCCAAAACATCATTTTACATCATTTCTGGTCCATATATGAGACTCGCTGAATAAGCTTTTAGGTTCATTTCTGATCCATATTTGAGACTCGCTGAATAAGCTTTTAGTTTAATTTCTAGAATTTCCTAAAAGTGTTAGTAAATATTTTCTAATTGGGTAGAAACTGTTTTGAGTTTTGAGAGTTGCTGATGCAATGGGATTATTAATACAAATTTGCTATAAATAACTTTTTAAATTTTATTATGCATATGCAACATTGAATATGCTGCTTAGCAACTTGCGTGATAAAATTTGAAAAATAATTAATGAAATGTAATAAAAGATTGTCACATGGCTACTTAGTAGAATGATATTGTAAGTAATGCATCAACGTTTTCACTTTAAAAAATTTCTGCATAATAGTTTGTTCAGAAGTTAAATAACAACATATGTAATTTTCCCTATGCTACATATATATTACCTGGTGATTGAATGATACATCCAATAACTTTTGGCAACCTTGCAATATTATAAATACCTTCTTGAATGAATCTATTTCTTCAGCTGCTGTAGGAAGGTAAACAAAATGTTTACTCAAGTATGCAATTGTAGTCATAAGTCTTTTTATAATTTTGCATGTTGTTCTTTTATGTACTCCGCCTAAATCTCCATTAGTTATATAAAAACTGTCAGTGGCATAAAACCGTAAGACAATAAGTATTTGCTGCAAAGGAGAAATTGCAGACTGCCTGAAACAAAAATGTAATTCTTACTAATAAACAAATAAATATTAGTTGATTGTTTACCTTTCAACATTAAATGACATCTCATCCTGAATTAAATTGAAAAGTTGCAAAACTGTAGTTTTTAATTAATAAACATAGCATGAAAATCATGCTTATAGTTGCAAATATTGAGTAAATATGTAGCATCCAGAATTTAAAAATATCAGAATACAGTGTAAGCTAGAAAGGATTCACAAGCTTTCTCCATCCAGAAGCAGTTTATAGTAAATGTTAATATCTATTATTTAACTTATCAAATCCAAACAATACTGAATTTTAGAGAAATTCATTGAAAAATACAGACAAATTTAAATGTGTGGAAACAACCTTTTATGAACCAGAAAAATCTCCAAATTTCTAGTACAATGATTACAAATAAATATTATCATGTTTAATTTAAAAAAAAATATGATATTCTTTTTCTTAATATTTTTTTCAAATATTTTGACTGAATTTTTAACATTAATATTTGATGATAATAATTTATCTTCTACTCAAAACTAGACATGGTTGATTTATTTTAACTTGTTGTTATAAATATTGAATCTCAAATCACTTTTGGAGTTTTTGCGTTTTGTCTTTCTACTGGCCTGTCTCCTATTGGGTGAGACAAAAAGAAGGATCTCCACTCACTTCAGAGCACGAAATGCAAACCTGTCTCAAACAGTTTACTATATCGTCATTAGCAAAACATAACTTGGAATTAGACCATGTAATTCTTTTTAAGAACATAAAAATCCTTGCCCAGTCATCAAATTATTTTCCTGAAATAATAAGAGCGTCATCGTAATATATACACATCCATAAAACCTAAATCATGAAAACGGCTCTCCTCTTATATCTTCTTGGAAGTATATACTATATAAGCTCTGGATAATCGTAAGAATCACCATTGGCCCTTCACCACAATCCTCTACTACAATGCAGCCAATGGATTCTCAACCCATCTGAATCCTAGACAATAAGAGAAATGCAATGAATTAGTGGTTTCTGCTCATACGATACCTACTACTATTGAAAGCTACATTTCTTGATTATTCCCCTTGCAATGCTGGACGAAACATTGGTAAAACGAAAAGCCAACACATGGTTAACCTCTGGAAAAATTAAAGATCTATTGTAGCCGTGGAAGTCTACATATAGAATTTGAAGAAAATAATTCTCAAGGAAAATTCTTTGTCGAGTTATAAATCTGAAATTGAAGTCAGTTAGTTTATGAAAATAATTCACTACTTATAACATAATTTATTTCAATTACAGATTAGTATGAACCTAATCATGATATATCAATTGTTTTTCCAATGCAGGTCTTAAATAAATTCTTATGTAATTCATATTTTAAAATTATATTTAAATTTAAAAAATCTATATATACAATAAACTGATAAGTATATTTAATTTAATTAATACTACAGTTTTTTAATTTTTCCATTAAAACTAACTGAGCATACGGTTTTAGCTTCAGTGGTGGTATTATAAGCTAAAATTAAAAGAATATTTATAATTTCATTACTAACTACAACCTTGTGTTAACTTACTCTTTTTGAATACAATATTTTTAATTGTAGAGAATGGCATTTCGATACAGAGAGTTAACACTATTGAAAATAAAATAACAATTCCTGTTTCTGGAATCTGAAACTAAACAAAATCATTAATATTGGACCCAAACTTTCCTAGTTGTGTACCGGTATTTAAATTTTTCCCTTGATCTGTCTTTGAAACATTTTAGGTAAAAATAATAATTTATTAACTGTACATAGTTAGGTAAATAATTAACTTTTTAAGGTCCCCTTTTTCTTAGCTCGGTACCGGGCACCGGCACCAATTTGGAAAAATTTACTTATAATAAACTATTACAAAAGAAACGTTGTATATTTTCGTGCAGTACTGCATTGCATCAGTAGCTAAAATGTCCTTCAGAATCTTACACCTGAAAATAATGGCATAGTGAGCCGTATCTTATATATATATATATAAAAAATATATATATATATATATATATATATTTAAAATAAGCTTGTAAAAAAACAAAACCTTATTTATATAAAAAAACAAACTATATACCTTCAATTTATATTTTTTAATAGAAAATTATATTGTTCATATTTACGAACTTTATTTAATATATTGACTAATTTTTGAGATAGCTTATGTATACTATATTTTTGTCTTTATTTATAATTTGTTAATCTTTTATAAACCTGCATTTTTAGATATTGAAAAAGACAATAATTGATATTGTTGAAAACGTTAGATAAAAAATAAGAAATTTTTTACAAGTTTCATGGATCTCCGGAAAATAAACACTCATGCCCATCTCTGCATACAGCCAGATATTATTATTTCTTCCCTAATGTTGTGACCGTCCAGAAACCCAGCTCATACATACACATACAAATTCATGCAAAAAAAGTAGAATAACACTAACCATTAGAAAGGGACTATATTCTTCAACATATCTTCTAATACCAACATTGTAAAAGAAAATAGGAAATTGGGTCAAGTAAACAGCATAAGATATTTTGGAAAATAAACGAAAACCTTTCCATGTTAGTAGGTCTCCAAACCATCCTGAAATTGTAAATATTTTAAGTACCTAGTTTAGTAATAATAATATAGTATATTACAAAGATGTATTACACTATATGTCTTTACTTTACCTCCATATCCATTATTTGAAGCATATATCAACCAACATATTGCAAGTCCACAACAAATAGGTGAGAATGCTCCGTACAATGCTGCATGAAAATGATTATAATTGAAATTCACACTAGATGTATGAGTTGGTCCAACTAAAACTCCAAAACCCAATACTAAAGCAATTATCCATGCAATTGTAGCTTGAAACTAAAAACATGAATACAAGAAAATTATATTTTAAACACATCTTATTTGACAGGTTATATTTATAATTTAAATTTAATGTTATTATAGCTTGATGAATAAAACTGCTACATTAAATTGAAGCCAAGATACTATAAAATGTGTCTAGATATGTTTATAATATTGTAGTGTACGGTAACTACAAACGCTAAATATTAATTGAAATTAATTTTAAAAACTAGATGAATTTATTAATACATAAAAAACACTATTACATGTCATACTGTATGACAATATCGTCTTAAGATTTAAAAACTACGTCGCTCAAATGCCTACCATTTCTTACCATATACTCTTGCAGTCCTTTCATAAAGTTCCTGATCCTGATATTCTATCTGAAGGCAAACTCAAGTTCATCAGATGTTTGAGCTCAATAAATACCCTTAATTTGAGGAAACCCCACAAGAAGTAATCACAAATAGAGAGATCCAGGCCAGAAAGAGAGTGTGAGAAAGATTCTATTGGGTCAACAGTTATAATGATGTCCAATAGTGGTGTTGAAGATGCATTACCTGAGTAGCAACTAGTGGTCCGGCAAGATAGAAAAAGAAAAAGGCTCCGATAAAGTAGTAAAACGTAGGAAGTCCTTTCATGAGAAATGTTATAAACAGCTGGGCCATTCCCAGATACTCATGATAACAACAAATTCATACAGATTTCCATGGATTATTTCAGTAAACGGGGTGAAGCATATTTAAGGGTTCATTTAAAACTACAGGCATACGAATTTGAGACAAATTTTTGCCTATATTCTTATGAATTATATGTACGAGAGATGAACCTTCTGTGTCATGTCGAGGTGAAAGTAATACTGTTATTAGACCAGTTCGAGCTTGATTATTCATACCTTTCCATTCAACAAAACTATTTGTGAGTTAAATTCTACTCCTAATTCAGATTCAGAACTTATACTGACCTCCCCGCCTGTAAGTGGACCAGCTTCTGAGCTGTTATCAGAACCTTGCATTTGCGCTTCCTTTAAATCTTGCACTTGCCCTTTTACCTCTTCTCAGTACCACTCACACATAATAGGTAACAGATATAAGACCCAAAGATCATAAATCACCTAAATCATGAACATCATGAACTCTATTAAATCGATTCTTTAATTCAGTATTTTGCTGAAGTACTAGAATAAGATAGCTTTTGTGATTTGTAACTATACTAGAATTGACAGCCCCAATTGATATGGTTTGGAAATATGATTCTGCTTCTAGGGCTGCATGAAGTCGATGTATTTCAGTACATAAATTATATTTTTTAATGTATTATAACTTTTTATGATTTAATAATACCTTTAGCTAGATATATAAAATCTTCCTTAACATGACTGTCTGGAGTTCCAGACGAGATGGTATCTGGATTTACACATAAAAAGTAACCTGGCAAACTTTGAGCTAGCAGAATATCAGATGCATTTAGATTATTATTATTACTTGAATTTTGTTGTGGAGATATTGAAATACCAGAAGGTACACTATTCATAAATGGAGCATTCAATTCAACAGTGTCTATCATTTGATTCAATCTATTCAGATTCAGTTCAATAACAGATGTGTATTGCTGATTTATCTAATGAAGGCCGTATATCTAGGAACCAAGACACCAATCTTTCTTCTGATGATTAAATAGCTTTAAGCCCCCGTATTAAACTTCCATCTCTGTGGACTATTTCAGACATCAATGGGATTTTTCTATTATTAACTGTTGCATTTTTGGTATCATATGTTATAAGAATATGTTGTGCCGTAAGTTTTTGTAATCAATTATTAAATATATCTTCAATTTTTACTTTAAGATGGTAAATGAAGTATCTATATCTAAACGACGATGCTTTACTTTACTAGAAATATCAGACAATTCAAGGTCAACAGATCCATAATTTTTTCCCTTTTATATTTCTGATGATCCTTTCCATAAATTAACATTCTTTTTTCCAACATAAAGAATCACTTATAGTATCTTTTTAAAAGCCATTTTTTATTTTTATGAAGATATCCATCAAATTTATTTGGTTTCTTTTCAAATTTAAGACCTTCCATTATTTCTCATTCAAAACTTCTTCTTTGATCTTTTTAATTTTTGATTTTGAAGTTATCACTTGTTCTGTAGCACTCTCAGCATTTAAGACTAGTGGTTTCTACACTAGCCTCAGAATCACTAGCTACTGCTGAATTAGACTTCAACTTTGAGGACTTTTCTTTTTATTCAAATAGCCCTTATCAGTTTTGCATCATTCATAGTAGGTTCTTGTTATCCTCAATAATAATCTGCACGTAAATAAACAAAGCCATCCTAGAATAAAATGGCAAGAGATAAATTATCATATACCTACATATTGTACTCGATAGAATAACTATTGCATTTTCGGCACACATGCCTATTGGCCTAGAAATATTAATCAGACAATTTACAAATTGTGTCACTCATACTGTCGCATTGCTATACTAATGCACCTATGCAGCAACTAATGGTCTGGGAAGAAAGAGAAAGGCTTCAATAAATTAGTATAACATAGGAAGCCCTTTCGAGATAATTGCTACAGATATAGCTGAGCTGTTCCCACAGATTGATACTGGCACAAATGCATACTGGTTGCCATAGATTATTTCAGTAAAAGGGTTGAAGCATATGTCCAACTGAACTAGGAAACGTCGACAATTGTAAAAGTAGATTTAGGGTATCCTTGGAACTCCATTCTGACCAAAGAAGAAACTTAGAATCGACGTTATTCCAGGAAACCTGCAAGCTACTTGAAATAAGGAAGATATGAATAACGCCTTTGCACCCTCAGTGTGATGGAATGGTGGAGTGAATGAATCGAACCATGGGCAGATACCTATCCAAAGTTGTCTCTGGGCATCAAAGAGATTGGTACCAGTATATCCATCTATTTTTGATAGCCTAATGCTCAGCTGTTAATGAAACAACTCAGCAAACTCCAGCTAGAGTGATTGTCGGAAGTGAGATGAGATTACCTGAAGACTTAATTTTAGGCAGCTGGTGGTGTCGACAATCTAAGAAGGACATTCACAATCTTGCCTGAAACATCATCCAAATTGCATGTGATAGAACTTCAAGGAAGGTGATCTGTGATCTAGCTGTATAATCTACAATGCCGAATACGTTTATACCCCAAGATGCAATAATCCTGGGAGGAACCATATTAAGTAGTGAAGAAAATTAAAGGCGTGATATACCGAATCACAAAACCACTCCGAGAAAAACCAAAAGTTATACATTACAATTAGTTAGCCACTTACACCAACTTCCAAGAAGGAGAACTTCGTCAGATTGAGAAATTGCAAGTCCTGGATGAAGAGGAGTTCGAGTCATTCCTGAAAATTCTGGTATTTCACCAACTGAATTTTAACTTGGTGACAGAGCAAGAAGCAGACCTGTTTCGTGCCGGTCATGAAAGGTCACTAGCACACTGTGTGGCAGCTGATCTGAAGCATGGGTGTGCAAGTGTTTATATTTAGGACAAACTGAATTAAGGAGGGAGCTTAATTACAAAACTACTGCTGAGTTTCTACGCCCCTATCCTCCTTATTTATCAATAATTTTCATCTGTATTTTGATGAATTATAATTTGTATGTATCTGAAACTTTTTTGTTTTATTTTTTAATTTAATTCTATTGCTTTCCCAGTCCTCATAAGTAGACGATCATGTAAGAAACTTCTCACCCATACCAGAGTCGTTTAATCTGTAATTTATAGATGTAGACATACAATTATTACATTCAGAAGGAATGCTTACATCTGCATATAATCTTATAAATAATATATTTTAATTTTATTTTAAGAGTAATTTTTATATGTATGTTTTGTCTCTGGCAGTAAATAAAGTAAGTTGATTTAACCCGCCTTATCTATAATTGTCAGTCAACTCCTACCAATATACAGCTTCTTAAGGAGAACATGCACTTATCTTCAAATATTTTCACAATGGTTTAATCAGTGATCAAATTTTGTATAAGGAATAATAAATTTTCCCGTACTGTACAATTTTTGTTGGAAATTCCAACCACCTTTTCAATAAAAACTTTTTTTGAAAATTAAAAATTATATTTTTATTGCAGCATAGAATTAAGCTTTTTTTAAATCTAAATATTAATATTGTTTTAAGACTCGATAAAGTGAATCATTTTTTAAAAAAAAATTAATAAAGTTTCATACTTTAATATTGTTAGGTTTTTAGTTCACTAACTATAGAAAAACTGTTACAAGTGGCATTTTTTAAAGCAAATAATGTTATTTCAACGAGTGAACTCTATACACGGATTCAAGCTTGGCTAGCACTCGTGCTCCTATTCTGATCATTGATATAACAAGAAGGAGGAAAGCAGCAACCTATGAGGCTCCTCCAAATGTTGAAAACCGTTACGTCTATTAATGTTGAGACAATTATAAACCTAAATGATTTTCCTGACTTTTTTGGGGAAATCAAAAGCTCTCTAGTTTAGTCTACAATATCTTCAACATAATGGTATAACTTGCTTCGTGACAATGCTCAACCATGGCTGAGTCAGCAATTTGACTAGTACAGCTCCCTTAGGCAAGTAGCAATAATATGCTCAGTTTCTCCAATATAAACCTCACCACAGGAATATGGGATCTGATGAAAACTTTTGTTTTGCAGCAGGATGACATCTTTTACAGACGAGAGAACTTCTTTTTCAGACTTTTTTGGTGTTGAATTTTCAAATTATACATGTGGTTTCATTCGTTGAAACCTTAATAAAATGGTAGAAAAGCTGATGCTTTCACCTCTAGGGTATTTTTTGCAGTGATAGGTGGACTTCTGACAAACTATACCCATAATTTAATAATGCATGTAGGGATCTATTGATATGAGTGGACTTGCGATAAAAAAAATGAAGGACAGAACAACCGGATCAACAATAGATCTAAGAAAGCAAAAGAGTTTGATAACTACATCTCCATAGTAAAATTAATATTGGAATATTGTGAATGTATGTGATTGAAGAAGCCATCTAATGCCTCTTTTCCCTCCAACCATATAACAAATATGTCATCCATGTAACAGAACAAGCAATTAGGCTATATATCATGTGACGATAATACAGATTATTTAAATGTGTCCATATAAATGTTGGCAACCATATGGGACAACAAAGATTAGAGCTCCGCCATTCCCATCTACACCAAGTCTACGGGAACTTCTGTTGTCTTCAATACCCAATGAGTTTCTTCTTACGATATCTGATTTTCTCCCTTTAACAACCCCTGGAGGTAGTCCTTCCATACCCTCTTAATTACTGAATTTGACGAGATGTATTTATTTTATAGACAAAGAATACAAATATTTATATTATAAAATACTTCATTACACACAACAAATAAAACAATCCAAAGCAAGAAAAATGTTTTACGATTTAATGTAAATTTGTGCACTCCATCTATGTGAATTCATTTTTACATGGTGTAAAATTCACTTGACATCGTGAGTTCCCTTCTTCAAATGACGATATCGAATGTACATGGAAATTCTCCTAGCTCTATTTGGATCTGGAATTCTCAAATTCATACCACGATGTATGTTGAGTGCGAAAAATTCCCAATTGCAGGCCATTTTTTTTGTTCAATTTATGTGAATTTCATTTAAATGGTAACCTAATAATCACACAGGATTTCCATACCCGTTAAGAGATTGATTTTTATACATGGAGTGTTTTTGTACCAGACATTTGTAAACTTATAAGTTTTCCAATAATTATATTTTCAAACTACCTCTTTTTTAACATTCCCATCATACATTTTAAGACCCTTTATCATAACTAGATAAATAATAAATCACAGTATTACCTTATTTTTTGGAAAGTTATATCGTCCTCTTAAAATAAATGCCATCACTACTCCCAATAAATAAATAGTAGCTCGATGAGTTGGCAGTATATAAGAGAGATTGGCTGTATCAAACATGTTAGAAATTCTAAAAATGTATGCATGTATCATTAATAAGTCAAATCAAAGGAAATTAAATTTCATACGGTATTCCAAAATAAACAATGTGGCTTAATCCATTTAAATACGTTACTATAAATCGTAGTACAGTTGATAGCACAGCTACGGCGCCCATCAATAGAAATCCCATTTTTGTATCTTTCCAAATTAAGTATATTAAAAGTGGGGTAGTCAAAAAGAGTTGCATGTCTATTCCAATTTGATGTGAGTGTGTTAGGCACTAGAATATAATCAATATATGTAATTTATTCAATAACAGAATAAAAAGGCGTAATTATACCTACCATATTTTCAAATCCAAAATAATTATGAATATACAAAAAATTTCTCCACATATAATTTTTGCATAATTCGGAATGATGGTTCACTGTAATAGGCCACATTGGTCCTGATCCTAAATGAGGCATCATATATGTGCAAAAGAGAATCATTGCAATCATATTGGGAGTTATTCTAAAAAATTAATTAAAATATTAGCTTCTAATTAAATTACATACATTTATTTGTACAAAAAAAAATTAAAAAAATGCCTGAAATGATTGAAAAAAAATCAAATGACAATGAATGAAACATATTAATGCTAGCATATGTACTAACATATATATTGAAGAAAATTAATTCCTGTTGGGATTGTTGAATGCTAACATAATAGTTTTTAGAGATAATCATGCATTTTAGTAATGAACTTCAATGGGTAACTTCCTGAAACTAAGAGTAAAGCTTAAGGTATGGAAATATTTTGAATTCATCAGTTGTAAATTTATTCATTAAATATAATTTTAATTATACTTTAACTTAGGGCTTACACAAAGCAAAATGGTTAATTTTAAGGGAAAAGTTACAACAGCCAAAAAAAGATACTTTATAATAATAAGACTTGATTGATGATAAATTTGAATTGCTCCTTGCCACTGCAGATTTATCTTCAAATATTTAGAATCTGTGTGTGAAATATTGACATTTTTTCTTAAGATCAAGTAGCTAATTAAAGTGGATATAATATTTAACCAGAACTTATTACATAAGAGGAAAGAAAGTAACAACATTGAGAATCCTTCAGGACAACACTTAACTTAGCGAAGAATTAAGCTTCTATCAGTTAAATTACTTATATGTTATTTTACCAAAAATAAATGGGCATCTTAACCTAAAGTAAATGTTGATTACAATGTTGACTGTGCTTTAAAGCAGAGAAAAGAAAAGACATGCTATGACATACAGCTATGAAGTCGTACACTATTTTTTAATTGTATTATATGATCAAAGTTTCAATTTCAAGATCATGTCAGATAATTGGAAGAATGCTGTTGTGCACCTTTGTATAAAGGGTAACAATTAATTGCAAACATTATAGAGCTATAAGCCTGCTAAGCATTCCACAAAACATTTTTGGGAAATTGCACAGCATTACAAGGAATGTTTGGGATGTACAGTGTCCCAAATTCAATTCATTATATGGGGATCTGAGTTATCTTAATATCATAATAATCCTTGACAGAAAATACCTATATTCAATTGTTTTCAAAAAACAATATAATTTGATTCTTTAGATTTGAAAGGCATCAATGTAAGTAAAAAGTTTTCCTGTTTATTTACATGAAACCATAATTAAAAATCGTACAAAATTCAGTCAGGCCATGGTTACGGATATTTCTGGAGATTTACCTGAAAGGTGATTGTTATATTTATTAACTTGTTATCATATCACGGTTTCCATTTTTTTTAATAAAACATTTTTGATAATAAAAATATGCATTAATGGATACTGTAAGTGTATCATATTAGCAGACTCCTTAGATCTATAACTATATAATACAAATCTGTATTTTGGAATCTTAATATCAAAATGTTGTCCATGTGTGATACATTTATGTAATCGCAATAAAATGCTATTAAATGGCTTGAAATCATTTGATAGTGATAGCCAATTAATAAAATTAACTTGATGACATCTCATAAAAGATAAAAGGTTGTGAATATATGTTGCTATATGAAAAATTATCTGAAACAAAAACTTGCTGTAAAAATTTGTTTAGTTATTTAAAACAATTTAAAAATAATACATATATATAAATTTTGAATTTTTCGGTATTTATCGTTTTTTTAATAATAAGTGAATGTAGGTAATTTTTGTCAAGGGATTATTGCTGCCTATAAAAATTTGCATAGTGCCGAATTTCACACCCAAAGATAACGACGTGCCCATATAGAGTAAATTTTGAGACAGCTCATACAGTAAATTGTACATTTTTTTATTTAGAGACAATGTATGCTTGTGTGAATAGACAGCTACAATGGAATGGTTTTAAAGAGTATGATATTCAAGAGAGCCTAATGAAAGCAGCTCAAACTATTTATTTGGGAACTATGCATTGAATGGAAAGGGAGGAAGTAACAGACAGTGGTAGAAAAGTGAATATTTTAATATATGCTTATGGTGTAGTGATATTAAGTGAAAATGCTGATAAATTACAATCACAGCTAGATGGGTTGTAATAAGAACAGAAAGGATGGATCTTAAAATAAACATAGTAGATTACCTTAAGCAAGTCAACAACTTCAGGAGAACATTTTAAAGAAATGGAATACAAAGAATAAAGTATATACGAAAGAGGTTAAAGTAAAACATGGGTACAACTGGAACCACAGAAAAGATAAATGCAGAGGATTGGACTATTTTTGAAATGTATGCAATAAGGGATGGATCGATAAGGTTAGAAACTTATGGGTGTTGCATGATATAGGTATATGTAGGTGCAGAGAAAGATGGGAAAGGTACAGATATATGTTTGGGGTTATTTTGACCATAAGTTACACACTTTCTCTTTTTTAGTATGGTGTTGATAGCGTCGTAAAAAAGTTAGAACTGTTTCTCTTCTCTATTGTGATGTATTTTTAATCACAATGTTACAAAACTCAAATTCATTCAACCTCCTATAATTATTTCATATACCAGAAATCAATAAATTCATGTATATAATTGAGTACATTCTTTACAAACTATAAAATTACATAGTAAGAGAAAGGTAAGCGATAACATTATTAATTTTACTTACGAGAAATTCAATCTTGTATACATGTGACACTACATTATTTTATAGTTCATTTATCTGTAGGTCCTTCGAAATAAAATTCAATCCATTAAAAAAATTATAATTTCGCAGTTATAAGGTATTGGAAATATTCTTGATGATTTAATTAACAATTGTTAAATATTAATGCATGTTTTCTGAGTTTTTAAAGGTATTTTGTTGGGTATGATCAGTAAATATTAATGTGAAAGATTTAATGATGTTATTTTCCAGCTTGATTTTGACTGCTAGACAGTTCCAACTTTCAGCTTCGACAAGAACAATAAAACATTAATTAAAATGGAGCTTAAGTTGTTTCAGCAAATATAGATATCTGCACTCATTGGACATTCTAGTTCTTCGTACTGATGTTGGTTATTGCCAAGTACCAAGTAAAAGTGTTTAGGTATTACAATTGGGTTATTCAGAGGAGCAGGGTAAAGGTAATCGTTTTGAAAAGTTTCTTTAACAAATATAAGAAAAGTAATAGGCAAAATTGTTCTATTTTCTGAGAATTTTATTTCTAAACCGATGAACTTGTATTCGATAGTATGTTCTTAAATGTAATTACTTTGTCATTAGAATATAAGTTAATCAAATATTTGACTGCTTGTTCTAATTATGCTTATAATATTACTGCTCTGGGAAATATATTTAATTTTGAAAACATTAATTAGAATCAACATTGTCTAGGGATGTTATTAAAATTTGACAATTTAGTATTATTTAATATAGAATATAGTGTGCCTTTAAATATGCTGTTATTTGTTAATTTTGTTTGCATTGTATTCCAATGAGTTTTTTATTAGTTTTGGTTTGCATTTAAAATAGATATTGTATTATTATAAGCAATTTGTAGTTTTGTTAATGAAATGTGCATGATTTATTTTCGTTTTGTAGTTGTGAAATTACTTGGTCATATTTATCACCATCTTCAGAGACTAAAGTGCCGAATAACCATTTCAATGCTATTCATAAAATTTTTACTAATTCTCATTTTGATATCTTAAAATACTAACATTATTTAATTTATTATTTTCTAATAAAAATAGGTATTTCGTATTTTCTAATAGAATTTTCAAGACATCATGATGCAAACAAACAGGTTTGTAAGATTTAATGTGACTAAGCAAAGCATAATAAAAATCTTATACATTACATAATTGATTATAAAGAGGAGCTATTCACTAGATACCATACTGGTATTACTAGGTGAAAATGAAGTAAAGAACTTTTTATTGGAATTAATTTGATTTCTTCCTTTGCGATAGTTACGAAGACCATCATTTAGATTATAAATACATGAGGGGTGGCTTTATCGAAGTAATTGCACTAAAAAAATTTATTATTATCAGCATTAGGTTTCTGTATTAGCAATTATGTTTTGGAAAGTGACCAATATTCCAATGTCTTGAGAGACTATTATTTTTATGTTTTGGTGTTGTTCTACTACTATCAGATACTTTATTCTTAAAATATACTTTTGAAAGACATCCATTAATTGAGTATATAGGTTTTTGATTAGTAATGCTGCATTGCAAAACCTGAACAGAATATCAAATATAAATAACGACATAAATAATTTTAAACCTATTTCCATTTTACCAATAATATCGAAAGTATTCGAAAGACCTTTAAAAAACCAAATTGTGGTATATTTTGAGGAAGGTAGATTGTTTGACGAGAAATAGTTTGGGTTTCGAGGGGAAGGTCTACTTGCGATGGCGAACTTAAATTGCTTGGTTCAGTTGTGGAATGCTTCAAAGGGAGTGGCTATTGCCTTGCCACGTTTCTGGATTTGTCTAAGGCTTATGATTGTGTTACATATGACATTCTCCTGGATAAGTTGTCTTATTATGGTTGGCATTCTGATACTTGCTCTCTGGTTCAGGAAAATATAAATTTTGGTTTACGGTTCGGGTATTTGAAATAATGAAATATTTACACATGCTATTTAATGTGATTAATATTAGAACATTTTCATTAAGAGGCTGCCTAAAAATTATGAGGATTTTTATTCTATCATTAATTAATGCTTCATTAGTAAAGTTCATCGAAAATTTCATTCTTTTGAGTTCTTTCATAAAATGCCAGCAAAAATAGATGAAAATCAAATAGGATAAAGTTAACATCTTAGTTATATTGAAATTCATAAGAAGCTGAAATATTAGCTTTGCATTGAACCTCTTTTTTTCCTGCACCTGTTTTTATTACAGTAGGACTACAATATATGAGTTTGGGGTTGAACGTATGAACTTACAGTTGAACACGTGGCTTTATTTAATTTTCAGAAGTCTAAACAGTCATTACCATGTATCCGATATAACTCTTGAGAAATTAAATTTCCTGACTCAGAAGGTTTAAAGAACTTGGTGTTATTTTTAGGTGTATTGAATGCGTTTCAAGAAACAATTTATATGGGTTCCAGTGTATTATTTGGAGTATGACCAGTAGGTTTAAATACAATTTGTGATGGACCAAATACTCCTTGCTTTGTTGGATGATTATCGGTTGAGATTGAAAGAGGTTACCATTTATTGGAAATTGATTGGATTGTATTGCTAATCTTCGTGAAGCAGTTTGATAAAAATAATCAGAGGGATGACTAAATTGTGTAAAAGTTTCACGAGGTATATGTGTGAATTTGCAGAGCAATTCATTTCTGATTTATTGTGTGTGCGTAACAAATACATTAAAAGACTAGATAAAATGTTACTATTTCAGTTTAATTTTGGAATACTGTCTACACATAATCTCAGTATATTCAAAGTAATGTTGCCGTTCAATTTTAAATTTACTTCAAAAAGATTAACTAAATGTTACACAAAAATAAATTACTTATTGATATTTTCTTAAAGGTACTTTCCATAACAGGGAGTTTATTGGAAAAGAAGGAAACTTGGTACTTACCAATTGTTTCTTCACTTGCCGGTGATTCTGTATTTGCTTGGTCCATTGTGTTGTCATTCTCGGGACACAGTATATTTGTCCGCTTTATCTCTTTGGAATTATGTTGAAGGTATAAAAGTACACAAATTTCGAGGCGATCGATTAACTAGTTTCATGAAATTTTTACACAATTATATCGACTGTGCTAATGAAATGTTTTATTCCCAAAAATTAGTTTATAAATACTATTAATTTATAACACATTATTACATCAGTTTGCTTGAAAATTACGGAATGAATGCATTTAATCAAGTGATGACTATCTTAGTTTACAGTTTCTTTATGCTATGTCAGTAGTATATGAGGTGTTGCTATTAGAAATTTTATGGAAACTATATTGGAATGATTTAAAAACAGTTAGTAATTCACATAAATTAAATTAAGAAAAGAATGTTTCAACTAATGGAACAGGCAAGAAAATAATTTGGCATGACATTGGGCTTGTTTCCAACCTTTTAAGTTTTATTCTTACCTATATAATTTTTATAATGAAATATCTAAGACATCATCAATATGTATTCGTACGTGGAAAACAGCTAATTATTATCAATAGCAGTGCTGATGACATCTTAATGACAGAAAAACGTGTCCACTGCAATTTAGTTTGTTCCCATCATTTTGCGATACGTAGTTCATTTCTGTAATTAATATATCGACTTGGCCGGTTTGCTTGATATTTGTTTTTATCAAATATTAAAATTACATATTTATGTATGGCCATGGAAGCAACAAATTCTTATTCTAATGCGAAAATGGCAATTTCGTGTAGATTAATTTTTAATTAGCGTGGTGATTATTCAATTGCAACACTGAAACATTGCGATACCTCTCACAGTATGCTGACTCGGGATACCTCTCACAATATGCTCACTCGCGATCTCAAAGCATATATACAAGGAACGAAATATGTATTCGTACGTGGAAA
>JAWQRN010000113.1:0-37900 GCA_033557685.1 Sperchopsis tessellata
TAACCAATGAGAATGTTCTTGACATTGCTACATACAGCTGTTATATAAAATAGTGTGTGTTGCAAATGTAAGTGTTTATATTTTTAAAAGTTTGAGTGATTAGAGCTAGACATTTTCAATCACCTTGTGAGTTCAGAATAGTGAAAAATATTTTTTAGCCTATATGCAACCAATTATATACCTTTTACCCCTACTCTTTTTATTAATATATTTGTTTCCCAATCTGTGTTTTAAGTTGCGCCTTATTGAAAAAATGTTTTTAAAAGATAATGCATTTTTTTTCTTAAATATCCCAATAACTATTAATTTTAGAGAAAACTGTTAAAAAAATATTTTCTATATTTTCACAAATGTCAAAACAAAGTAAGATAAATGTTTAATCATATTTATATAAATATTCCAAAATAGTTCTATATTATTTAACAACACGTGTTTAATTTTACTAACTTCCAGTTATGTTTTGAAACTGATTCTGTGCATGAAGATAATACACATAATTATCGAAACAATTTTGAAGATTCTACTCTTTAACTATTTTCCAGTATTGGGTGCCCTTTAAATATTTTTCTATTTGCTTTGGGACACCTGTATATTCTAACAGAACAAGTGTTAAAAAAGTTTGGGAGAGAGATTCTTTTAATAGCCCAAACATTTATCGAAGCGATAAATGTAAGATAGATTAAATTTATAAGTTATTGCAATAAATAATCATTTATTTGTTTTTAAAATTGTATGAATGGTGTAGGCCCAAACACTCTCTAGTCCCTGCACGCACCTGTCACTGATCATAATATTTGAAAATTTGTGATTATATTTTAAATTATACTAAAGATAACAAATTAGTAACAATATAAATATTACCTAATATTGACGTACTTCTCAAACGTTTATTCTTATCACACCTTTACCAGAAGACTATATAAATTCTATATCAAGCTGCCTATAATTACAGAAAAAATTAATCTGAAAAATTTTTTTGCAAAATAAATTTTTCATTGGATAACTTATATAAATTTTATGCAGTTATATTACTAAGAGTTATTCATTACTGTACAATGTATTATTAAATAAATTAACAATTAATTAACTTAACATTTTGAAATATCGAAAGGAGCTACCTATTCAAAGTCATTGTAAAAAGACAAACTAAATGTTAAGTTTATTTCCTATTTTAAATATAAGTTTTATATGCACAAATAATTATCATCAATATATTTATAAAAACTACTATAAAATAAAAAATTATGTGTTATTTTAAATACAAATCTTGAGAGCTGCAACATTTTGTATTTTGACTTCTTCAAGTTCGGCAAAAATAATGAAATTATTTTTAGCCAGATAAATTTAAAGCTGAAGATTCCAAAGTAATTACCGTTGACCATATATCTACTATATCATGAATTTGAAGCATTTTGAAAAGAACCAGTAAAAAATTAAAACAAGAAATCGATTTAAAATGGAATGATTGACCAAAATCTAACTACCAATAGTATTAAATCAGGGAAATAAGACCAAAAGGCCATAAACAAAATCTAATCATCAACTGTATAAAATGTGGGAAAGCCAAAAAGACACCAAGTAACACGGATTTTTTTGTAGTGTGGCTATCTGATTGTATATTATACGGAGTGCTGTTTACTTCGCTACTCTGACATAAGAGGGCTGACACAGGCATACTGAATAATATTTTGAAGACCAATGTATTGGTGAGCCAAAGCAGTGAGTGAGGATCAGTGAATGCGAGTAGTTTGATCAGAGTTTAATTATGTGGTCATTATTCTTTATTAAGAATTTGTAAATAAATGCATTTAGGGCAACAGTTGGTTTGGAGAGCAACCTAACATAACAGGTTTGATCGAAGGAATCATAAAAAGTTACAGCTTTCAAGAAATGTGTTATAAATTCAGAAAAAATATCACTTACCAATAAGTATCTATAAAAAGACATGAACTTCCATATCATACTCAATATCAATACTGTAAAGAAATATCATTTAAATTTTTGTACTATCTGAATTGGCAATGTAACGAAAGTCTATAATTTTTACTGCAGCATGTAAGTTTTTATATTTCACGAATTTAAAGCAGTGCTTATTTAACATAAGGGTTGCATATATTTCCATATAAAATAGACGTTTTGGTTTTGTCAGAAACACACTTCTGACAATTTAAAAGTATTTAGCAGCTATTTCAACTTACTGTAACTTAACAGGTAAACTGCAGTTACGGTACTAAATCCAATATACCTCTTGAGTTTTCTCATACCATGTAATTATTTACATTTTAAAAGATGCAAATCCATGCGACTTAAGTTCCAAGGGGTAGTTACTCAGAATATTTGTTACGGTTTCTTCTTTTTTAAGTACCATCTCCTTTTCGGAGGTTAGTAATCATAATGGCTATTTTCACTTTATATTGCAGCTCAAAACAGCTTGTTAGAGGTACATTTAAACCATTCTCTAAGATTTATCAATCATGCTATCTTCTTCTTAAAGTTCCATCTCCTATCGGAGGTTGGAAATTAACATAGCAATCTTTACTTTATTAACAGCTGATCTAAATAGTTGACTGGATATTAAGCCGAACTATTCTCTTAAATTTCTAAGCCAGGAGATCCTTCTTCTTCCTGTACTTCTCTTCCCCTTATCTTTCCCTCCACAGTCTCAGTAATCCATAACGTTCTCTCCTCATGAGGTACAGCAGTTTATGTTTTTTTGATGGTATTTATTAATTCCTCTTCTTTATTTAACCTTTGAAGCACCTCAAGATTTGTGATGCGGTCCACCTAAGATATCTTTAGTATTCTTCTATATCATTCGAATACTACCAGTTTGTTTGTATCTGCCTGTTTTAGTGTCCAGGCTTCCTGATATGATATCTGGTGTCATCCAAAATTGCATTTTCTGGTTATCTTCCCCTGCATTATAAGCTGCAAAACCCTACATTTGGTTTTCCGCACAGTATGTCTCACATATTTTAAATTTCTCCTCTGAATATCCTGCATTACATTAAGCTCTACATTTTTAAAATTTGTCAATACACCCATGATTCTAAATGCCGTTTTTTGTTAGCCTCTGTTTAATATCCATGCTTTTATTCTATATATCAAAATGGGAAATACGAAACACTTCACCATTCTAGTATAAAGGAACAATTTCACATCTGGCCTTCTCTATTTCACTCTTGACTTCCACGGGCTGATTGTTGTTCAATATCCACGTACCTAGATATTTAAATTTTTTTATAATTTCTATTAACTTTGATAAAACCATATACTTGGTTTTATTGATGATAATTAATCTGCCACTATCACCACATCATCTGCACAATTTTTATTGTTAAAAGGTTGCCCATTGACTACTAGGCCAATTTGTTCTTCAACTAAAGCTTCTTGGAAAATTGCTCTGTAGTATTAGTTGAATAACATCGGTGACACTATTCATCCCTGACTTACACCTCTCTGGTTATTAATGTTCTCTGTCAGATCATAGTTGACTTTTACTGCAGCTGTTTGATTCCAATATAAGGCCTTTGTGGGAGTTTACATTCTTATCTTTCAGAAGTCATATCAGTTGTTCCTGTTGAACCTTATCAAATGCTTTATCGTAATCTATAAAACAGGCGTGCACATCCACATTCATATCCATACATTGTTCCAGAAGGTTATTAGTACTAAATAAAGCTTCTCTTGTGCCCATTCCAGTTCTAAATTCAAATTGAGTCTTGCTGTTAATAATTTCAATACATGGCTCATTTGACTACAAATTTATAGAATTGCTATAAATGTAGATGTTAGCCATTCTTTTAATATCATCCTCGTTCTATATATGGTATTGTAGAGATCCACCCTATATTGTTGTTATGTGTATTCCTTGTATATAGTCTTATTCAGTAAAACGTCCATAATCTCTTAGTTCTACCAGCTACGCCGAAAGGCTATGCGATAATATTATTTGGTCATCTTCCACCAATTTAAGCAGCCCTATATGTGCTTCCTATGGTTCCGTTGCTTTTCTCCCTTTTATGTCACTAATGGAACGAATCACTTTTTATTTTATTATTTTTGGCCCAGTTGTATGTTCTTTCTGTGTCACTCAAAGTTTGTCGGGTATCATTGAAAAGTTTCTCTATGTATTCTTTCTAACTCATAAGCTTCTGAATTAGATCTGTAATGATTTTTCCATCTATTATTTTTATAATTGAGGGCCTTCTATTGGTTCCAATCAGCTCTTTCACTTTCTCATGTAGATTAAAACTATCGTACTTAGACTGAAGTCTCTCAATAACCTTGCATTTTTCGCATATCATGGTCTCTTTGCTTTCCAGATCCCCATTTATGGTTTTATGTACTTTTCCATACGTAAGATAGTTATCCTAGTATTTCTTGTGATCCACTGCTGTTTCAGTATAATTTTATCTGGTTTGAGTTCTCTCCTACCCTCCAATAACGTGCCGTCAATACAGTCCCATACTGTATTTTATTGCAATGATATCGTCATTTAACTGTTTTCTAACATCTGCATCTTTGAACTTCTTTGCTGCCATTTTTGTAAACTATCGTTTTGGCATTATTGTTTTTAGCCTAAATTTAATATTGATGCATATACCATGATGTTTACTTTACCTATCGTCGATTGCACTTGTATCATCACTACATCTGAAAAGGGAATGAAGCTTGTTCGGATTTTTGTCTTCCCACATCTACCACTATAGTGTGCCGTTTTTGTTCTGGTTGTCTAAACTTCCTAAGTAATATGTAACTCCATTGTCAATGGAGCACTATCTAGAGCCTAGGCATCGCAGATCGCCGATTCTCTAGATTTTTATTCTCAATCTGAGCATTATACAAGTTCCAATTCTCAGAGTAAAGACAGAGAGTTCCATATAATGTTGTATATACATACATTTAAAATAAGTCAAAAGAGTGTTGCTTGGATTGAGTTATGTTGTTTAATTTTAGTCAACTTTATATTTAATTATGCATGATGAAAATTTATATTTTCCATTAAAGATATGTAATCAGTGAAATATTCCTTTAAGAAAATGTTATTTTTAGCATACCCCTGTTAAATGAATGAAATGAATTACATAATTCTGAATTGGTAAATAATACATTAGTTTGGCAATTTGGATTTGGCAATTTTTTTTGCTAAATAATATTTAAATATTCGCATTTATTATAAAGCAAATCTAATAAATTCCTCATTTCGTTCTCAGTTAAAACTGATTGAACAAAACACTTTTAACTAGCATTTCCTAAACTATGTTTCACGGCCTGGTCCCCAGGAGAAAAATACTGTGTAAAAAGCAAGAGAATATGAGTATGAAATTTTTTATTTTATCGATCAAAATGTGGATTAGAGATTCATTCAAGAAAATTAAGAAATGTTTGATTAAATTGTCAAGAAGAGTAACCAAATTTAAGTGAGAAAGCAGTACAATATATTGTACCTTTTGTTATAATTTCTAAATGTAAAACTCGAATCTTAGGTTTTCTTAAAAAATAAGTATTAGAATAGTCGAACCAGATTTGAGGATAAAATTAACGTCTTTTCCCCCTAATATACAGTTGTTATGTGATCAAAAACAGCATCATCCTTTGCATTAACACGTGAATTCTTTATTTTGATATTTATTATTACATTCATTTTTCATTAAATTTTGAGACAACAAAGAAATAAATAAAAAGTAAAAAAGTAATATTTTTATTATTGTGAGTAATTTTTAATTAGTTTGCTTTTATGGTGTCCATTTTTACAAGTTATTATATCTTGTAAACCATATGTTGTTATTTGAATTAGGGCAGGCCCCAAAAGAAATATTATTGTTATTTGAAATGTTTGAGAATCGCTGCTTTAAACTATTAATAATCACAAAAAATCCTGCAATGATCTTAAAGGAAAGCAATAACTTAACGAGTTTTTTTTAAATTTATTACATTAGTAACAACTGTGTTTCGAGTTCTATTGCCAAAGACAGTAAATAGATCTCCTTATATAGCATCGAAATTCATGGGCATTCTTCAAAACGAGCTGCTAAAATATACTTCACTTTAATGCTTCAATAGGAAATACAAAAAATGCTAGTACTTTGTCATTATTTATAAGTTTTTGAACTTGTTAAGTTTCTATGTAGTATCCTTTTGCTACAATATCAGAGTCTGAACTACTACAGTATATAATATAAAACAGGGTTTTCACTTTAAATTTAACTTTTTGTAAATCAAAATAACTCTTTTGCAAATCACTCATTTGTACATTAAATTGTAACAATTAGTACATGAATATGTATATGAAATTACTGAAATCAGTTGCTGCAGGGGAACGATTATAGATTAAGTTATTTAATATTTACATTTGTCAGTTTTTGTACTATACATAACTATGAATTATGATGAATTAATCATTACTTATTCTAAGTTAAGTTCTTTTATGTCCATCTTTGTATTATAAAATTTTTTTTGTTAATAAACGGTTGAATTTGATTTGCAAAAGGGTAAATTTGATCTGTGAAAGGGTGATTTGGTTTGCAAAATGGTGAATTTGATTTACAAACGGGTGAATTTGATTTGGAAAAGGTCGAATTTTATTTGTAAAAGGTTGAATTTGTAGTGCAAACCTGTACAAATGACTCAAAGATAGTTGGCTTGCTAACAAAAAAGTTATTAAATAATAACGTTCTTCTTAAAAAAAAAAAATTTTAAAAGCACATTTAGATGAAAATTTTCTTAATAGAATTATAAAAGTATTTTCTTTCAAGTTTTATATAACAACTGAATATATATTATCACAATATTTAAAATATACACTTATAAATACTTTAACCTTTCATGTTTTATATGCATAAAAATAAAAGCAAAAAAATGTACACGTTGAAAGGAAGTTACTCAATCCTACACAATTGTGTAGTTTTTTACTGTTCTGTATTATAAAGCAAAACATAGACACAAATACAAGATTTTTGTTCTTGAGAATAACGGAGACAACCTAGTGGGCTGCGGTGAACGGATGATTTTGGTAGGTTCTGAATTTTATTAGTTTCTTTCTAGAAAATCCCATCATTCCAATATATTTTTCTGCTTTATTCCCTGTATTTGTTGGCTTATTTTAGTAACTCTCAGGTTTCTGTGAATACTTACGTTTTAGACAATGTAAATACCCCATCAAGGGCTTTTAATATGAACTGTGACCCCTCAACCCCCATTATGATGGACGAGGGTATTGATAATATTAGACAAAGAGAAAAATGTTAGCATAATAAAGACTTTTTACCACCATATATTGTATTTATGCAAAAAAAAGATGATGAAGGTAAATTAAATTCGTTACATCCAACTACCATTGGTATGATTATGAAAAAAAAGGAGATTAAAGATATTACATTAATTAGAAGAAAGGGCCTTAACAACTTAGGTGTGGAAATGTATAGTTATACTTCGGCCAATAAACTGTTAGATAATGAACTCCTAAAAAATGAAAAGATTTTTTGTTTTATTCCCAAACATTTAGGTATAGACCCTGATATTTACAGACCAATTAAAGTAATTAGTATAAGAAGGTTCAACAAAAGGGTGGAGGAGAATAATAACAAAAAACTCATACCTACTAGTACAGTTTCCATTATTTTGAGGGGCGAACTCTTCCTAAGCATATTAACATCTTTTATGGTTTTGAGGAGGTGAAAACTTATGTTTATCCTGTAATTGTGAGTTTCATTTGTCTTCGATTTGGACATACCCAAAAGCAATGTAGGGGCCAGGAGATATGTTTGAAGAGCGGAAGTCCTATGACTAATTTCCATAATATAAACTCGTGCGATTTTCAATTACAATGTGTTCACTGTTATGGTGCACATGAGTCTTCAAGTAGATCTTGCCCTGAATATGTACGTCAAAAAAAAATCAAAGAAATAATGGCATTGGAGAACTAGTCTTTCTCGGAAGCCATATTTAAAGTCCCGCGTATTAATAACCTGTCTTATAGAGAGTCAGAGTTTCCCGCCCTTACGAAGCCGTGAGGAAAATAAAATTGACCAAACTACTTCAATACATAACCGCAGAATATATGCCGGCAGACCTTCTTTAGAACTTTGTCATCGTCAAAAGACAGAGTGAAGATAATACTTATGATCAAACCTTAAATAAAAATCTTTTGTCTAAGACAGAACTATAATCTTATGAAACCTTACAATATATCTGAGCATAATAAACACCTTTACAATCCTTCTGGCGGTGCCAAAGACTTATATGGAACAAATGGATTTAAACCGATCGTTATTAATCCTCGAAGTCACTATTTAATAGTGAATCAGATGAGGATATGAACTCCGGTCGGTATGGAGCTTCCGGAGTGTCTAAATCCAGACTTTATTCTTAAATATATTTCTTAAATTTGACTGTATAATCTTCACCTTTATTCTCTAATTTATATAATTGATCTAATTTTTCTCTAAGCTAAACTGATTACAAATATGGTGAAAATTGTTTTATGGAACCCTAGAGGCATAAGAAACAAAAAATATGAGATGGTGAACATAATATATTCAACTAAAGTGTGTTGTGTTGGTGGGACATTTCTCAAAAAAACTTTTTTATTTTATATCAAAAACTATACTTTTCTCAGAGAGGATCGTGCTCATAGGCACGTTAGCGTATGTATTCTGATCAACAATAAGATAGTATACAGAGTTATTCGGTTTGACTTCATCATGCCGACAATTTTGGGTATTAAATGGAACTTTTTTAAATTAGTCTGTGGGCACAACCCATGTCATGGTCTTTAACTGAGACAATGGTATAATCAAACATTGAGTCTCCATTTGTCTGGACGGAGTATCATACTCAATGCTCTGTAACCTGCCTGATGTAGGTTTGGATTTTTTGAGGAATTTGTTTAATGATATTCTAGGGGGTACTCCTATTCTCTTAGATTGGAAGAGGTATGCCATCATGCCTATCAAACAGAGAGGTAGGGATCCTGACACACTTAAGGGTTACAGATCCATTGCTTTATTCTCCTGTGAGAGGAAACTCATGGAACATGTTATCAAGGGGAGATTGGAATATTTATTGGAGAGTAGCTCAATTTTGAGACAATCTCCGTTTGGTTTCAGAAAGGGGAGAAGTGTACACAATAATCTTGCTATTCTCACAACGGATATCTTGTACTCCTTGAAACAGGGACAATGTACTATTGCTTTGTTTCTGAACCTTTCATCTGCCTACGATTTAGTGAATCCAATAAAGTTGTGACATATGCTCATAGGCACTGGGGTTCGGTATCAAGTCATTGAAAATGTCAAAGAATTGATCACTTATGGATAGATGGATAATTTACTTCAAAAATACCAGTGGTGTAGAAATATATAAGGTTAAAAGAAAAAAATCTACAATAAAATTGAAGCAAACAAGTTTTCACATTACGTTAAATTAAGCATTTTCAGCGTTAACAATAACTATTGGGTCTAAAAAAATACCCGTGTAAAGTCAAGTCACTGCAAACACTGGCCATTTCAATAATAAATAATACCATCAATAATACTATAACTGCAGTTACACCAACACATGTTGCAGTAGCAATAAAAAAAAGAATACATATATCATAGCATAATAATTTGTGTGAGAGAGTCTCCACATCAAAAAAAAAAGAAAGTCAATCGACGATGCTTTCTACACATGATAACGAGAAAAATACACAGACATGAAGTTGACTATGCATTTGCAAGAAATTCTTCGAACTCAGTCAACGAATAAAAAACGTCAGACAGTAAAAGTTTTTTGACAGCTCTCTTGAATGCATACTCTAACACAAGTGCTGAAATCATCCTCGGCAATTTTTTGTACAGTACTACTGCTGTATAAAATGTACCATTAATGAACCTAGTATAGTTTGGGATATCGGGTCTAAGATGATGTCTATTTCTAGTTAAGTATTCGTGGACATGTAAGTTTCGCTCGAACGAATCCAGATGCTGAAAAACGTGTTTCAACATGGACAAAATATACACAACTGGAAGGGTCAACAATCTCCTAGCCCGAAAGGCCTCTCTACATTATACAAATTTAGAAAGGCAGAACGTAGAAAAATATACATAAAAGACATATTGAATAATTGCGTTATTGGCCCTCAAGTAACCAGTAGAGGTATTCCACAAGGGTCAGTAATAATTCCTCTGCTTTTTAATATATATGTGAATGACATGGTGCTGAACCTTGATGGCGGTGTGCGTCTGTTTCAGTATGCTGACGATACTGACTTATATATATATCCAGAAATAGTGTCAGCATTATGATTAGGTCGATGAATTTCACTATAAATAAAAGGATCTGGAGTTGTCTCCGGAAAAATGTTCAGCTGTGTTGTTTGATACTTCAACTAGATACTTCTCATTTGAAGATATGGAGGTTAATGGTCAAAGTATACTTTGGAAGAGTGAAGTAAAGTATTTGGGCATTGTCTTTGATTCAAGGTTTTGTTGGAACTCTCACATTAAAATTATCAGTGTAAATGCAATGAAAGGGTTGAATGTTATAAAAGTGGTTGCTAATACCAAGTGGGGTGCGAACCCTAAATCATTAATGATGATTTAACGCCCTTATTAAATCTCATTTCGACTATTCAGCTTCCTGTCTCCCCTTGATAACTAAAAAATTGCTATATGAGCTAGATAAGATTCAATTTGCGAGTCTGAGAGCGGTCATGGCAATGCCATCTGAGTGTGGAGAGCATCCGCTTCGATACCGAAGACTAGTTATTACATCCAAGTTCATTTGAAAAAAATATGAGTATATCAAATAATACAATAATTGAGAAATTTTCGACTCATGGCTGAGATCTATTGGAACCATACACAGAGGAGAGAGCAGATCCTTGTCCTGATCGAGGCGTACAACTTAATAATAGATAAAAGTATTATAGTTCAAGAATTTTCCACGTTTCTTTGCTTTGATTACCCATGGGGCGACCAGTTACTTGAATTGGATAACTTCAGAGACTTAAATTTGACCAGGGACAATTATGGGGACATTGTTAGGAGATTTAACCTCTAATTCCAGGCCAATGATCCTGATGCAGTGGGGGGATAGGCACATATTTCATTACATATTACATCATTTAATTGATAATTGTATTCCTGAAAATGGAAAAGTCTTTAAGGAGAAAACAAACAAACTAAAATATGGGCAATAAATTCAGAAAATGATAAAAATATTGAACGCACTGAAGATAGTAGCGCAAGTTAGAAAGGAGGAAATTGCTTGGGTAGCGTATGATGCCTTAAAGAGTGTCTACAAAAATAAATTGACAGTAGAAAATTAATGGAAGAAGAATTGAAACAACAATAAACAAACAAAAAACAATTTGGGATATTAGAAATATAGAAAAAGAAAACAAAAAGTTTCAAAACACCAAAAAAAATACACCTGAAACTGAAGAGTTGAACATTTATTTTTGTGAAATCGGTCGAGATATAGCAGAAAATATATCAGACACACACATTAGAGCAATAGATTTATTAAAGAACTCACCATTTGTAGAGAAACTCTTTTTTTCTGGCCAACAGATGATAGAGAAATTGACGGAATAATTAAACGAATAAAATCTAAGAACACTAAAGATATATACGGAATGACTTCGACAATTTTAAAATTAATAAAAGATACTTTATTAGTTATTATCAATAATGTGTTTTTGAAGGAGTTTTTCCAATAAAATTGAAAAGATCAAAAATCACACCCACCTTTAAAGGAGGGGAAACAAGTGAATGTAATAACTATAGACCACTAATCAGTGCTACCAGTATTGTCAAAATTAATAGAAGTTGCAGCCAAATGAAGGATAGTTAAGTTTTTTGAAAAGCACAACTTATTTACGGAAGAACAACATGGATATCGTAAATCGAAATCTACATAAACAGCAATACTTGAACTAGTAGAACATCTATCGTAATCATTTGATGAAAAAAATATTACAAGAGCGGCAATGTGTGACATGTCAAAAGCTTTTGACACAGTATCACAGAAAATACTAATACAAACATTATGGAATGAAAGGAACAGTATCAGATTTTTTGATATCGTACCTTGAAAACCGAGAAATAGTAGTAAACTGGAAAGGGAAAATGACACAGTGTAAAATCTTAAACAATAGAGTACCTCAGGGCTCAATCCTAGGACCAATCATATTTGTAATATATATAAATGACAACACATAATATAAATACTTCAAAAACTGTATTATTCGCTGACGAAACAACTTTTCTTTGCTCTGAAAGGACACTACAGGATCTGAAACAGGACACACAAAGGGTTATGGAGCAGCAGGAACACAAATTGAAACTCAATGAAAATACAATGCAAATAATTACTTTTAAGATGGGTAGAAATATAGAAAACACATCAACAAAATTCCTGGGTATATGGATACATAATCAACTACGATGAAGCGAGCAATGATATAACACAACTAAAAAAGAAGCTGAATTCATCTCCGTTCGTGGTCAGGAGAATTAAAGCTATAAGTACGAAGGAATATGCAATAGCAGCATATTTTGGACTGTTTCATGGTGTGGCAGCAAATGGAATTCTTCTGTGGGGAGCTTGCACCGCTGCAAAACAGATTTTTATAATGCAGAAAAGAGCATAATTTAAAATCTGGAGAGAGTTGCAGGGAAATCTTTAAAAAATTGAAAATACTCACGTTACTATCCTTGTATATATTGGTGTGTCTGAAGTATGTACACTTGAACAAGAATAAATTTGTCACCAACGGGTATAATCATGAATACAGCACAAAACGCAGATATGATCTCTGAATTCCATATCATCGAATTGAGGCATCCCAACAACAACTGAAGTATTATGGAACCAAGCTCTATAACAAGTTATCAGTAAAGATTTATCTCAAAAGAAATTTACCGCAGAGGTCAGGAGGTTATTGCTGCATGACACCAACTACTCCGTAGAGATGTTTCTGCGGGCGTGTTTTTTGATGATGAAATAAATTATTGTTAATATTATTCTGCGGCCCAGATGGTTGAAATCCTGAGTGGTCACCCAAGAAATTTTCAATATGATCAGCTGAATTGGTTGCAATACATCACGCTTTCAGCTTGATCAGGGATAATGATATCAGGACGGAGGCAATCCTTACAGATTCAATTTCAGTTTTTAAAACAATTGAGAGGAGAGATGTCTCAGCCGTAAACGATTATATTACCCTAAAAATTCGAGCTGTTCTTAGGGAATTCAAGGACCGGCAGACTGGAACCCTGCTGACATGGGTCTCTGGACATCAGGGAATATACGGGAACGAGAAGGTGGATGAGTTAGCTATTCTGGGGATGGAAACAACCAGAATTTTACTCTATAACCCACCATTCCGGGATTGCTGGAATGTGATAAAGAAGGAAATTTGGCATAAATGGAGAATCTTCTGTGCAGCGGTGGCCACCCTGAAGAGAAATGGTATAAAAATATTGAAAGCTCACCTAGATCATCTTTATGGTGCAAAGATTTTCCATACTTTCCTAGGAGGGTATTTGTTATGTTGAATAAATTAAGTAAAAATAATATAGGAAATTGTCCAAGGAAAACATCAGTATAAATGAAGTTGCTTTATTGAGTAACAGCCAACATGTTTTGAGGCACCTGCCTCATCTTCAGGGCTACATTTTTAACAAAATGGAACACCCAATGTACTCCTCGTCTACTTTTTCTTTAAATAGATTAAGGGTAGGACATGCTATCACCCCCGAATTTCTATTTAAAATTGGTTGAAGAGATTCCCCATACTGTAATTGTGGTGAGGTCTCTGACCTGCACCATATGGTTCTTGCTTGTGACCAGAGTCGTGCCTCTATTCTCCGTATATAGAAGACTGAATTTCCGATCAGCATACAGTCAATATTTAATACAGGGAATAAAGCAGTGATGGCTAGAGTTATAAGACAAATAAACGAACTTAGTTTGAATATATAATGGGCCAATGTTGTAGTATCAAATTAAATTTGGGGGCAAAGACAGTCGTGATCCCATTAAATAACGTGAACTGAACTGAAAACAAATACATACATGTGTCAAATAATATTAAATATATACCTCACATAATTTTCAAAATATTGCAGATTAAATACAAAATATGGTAACCAAAAAATTAGTGACCTTAAATATTTTAGCCAAAATTTAACACCTATACCTTAAGTGTAATTGCATTGAAATCATATTATGTACATTTATTAAATTGGGAAAATATCACTTGTGAAAACAATTACGTATGAAATTATTTTCATCTCAACCTAAAAATCATTTTTATAAAATTATATATTGAGCAAAAAAGCTGTTTTACTTGGTAATGTTAAAAAATGAGCACCCTACGTATATGTACATTTTAAAAATTAAGATATTTATTGCAATTTTTGCAAATAAAATAATTCACTCATCTATGTAAAAAGTTATAAATTAATCCATTTCAAATCATAATTTAAATACTTCCTTGGTGGTAGTATTCATTTTTATTTTGAATATTAATAATAAAATTTCAATGCACACAGACAAGTAATTATAATGCAGGAATCAAACGTGTACGAAAAAGATAGGACATTTGCAATTAACCCAAAAAAATGGTTGAACCAATATGAATAACAATGAACATGTTAATCTTTAAAAAGAAAACAATTAAGCATCTTCTGGTTCAAGTAAATGTTGTGCTTCGATGCTCGAATGATGAAAGTTTTGTTGGAACCTTTTGTTGAGTGCTGCAGCTGTGGTGATATTTTGTTGACGTTTAATCGTCATTATTGTAACTGCAACAGCACAGAGTACTACCAAAAGAAGTGCTACTAAAGTTGCTGCAGCTGTAATCAAAATAAGACTTATAAATACTTACATCTCAAATATTTGAGAGACTGTAGCAAAAATATTTGCTTAGTTGCCTAAGATATTGTACAAAATGCAAAGTCTATCCCAAAAATATTGATGAATAACAGTTTAGTTTGATGATCACGATAAATAAATTGGAACCAGTATTGGGTGCTTTGTGCTACAGAAAAGTTATTAATGTAATTGGTCATCATTATGTGATTTTCAAGAGTTAACTAGATTAATAAATAAAATACTAAAAACAAACACAGAAATAAAAAAAAATCAAAATAAGACATAACAACATATGGACCGATCAAACAATTATCAACAAGATCAAACATAGAGACAAAAAATATAAAAGGAAGAAAAATAATCCTAATGACTTAAAATTAATAGCTGAATATAAAAAAAAAAACAAAAAAAGATGTAGAACAATACATGAAAGAAAAAGGTGTACATAAACAAAAGGTTACAAAATGCAATAAATAATCCTAGGAAAATATGAAAACTGATCAATTTTACATTAACTAATGAAAACAACAATACCAAAAATAATATTGAACAGCTAAGAACAACAAGTGAAGAATACAATACAGAAGAGGAAATGGCAGAAAATGAAAACACTTACTTTGCAGATATAGGGAACATCAAGCCAAAGAAATAATGAAAAAAAGGAAAACCAGGAGTGAAGAGAAAACATTTTATTTGTATGCAATCAATACAGATGAAGTGAAGATAATTATAGCAGTGTTAAAGAATGGCAAAGCATATGGAAATGATGGAATAACAGCAGAGACAATAAAGGAAGTATGTCATGAAATAACACCTATACTAACCAAGCTAATAAATAAAGTATTTAAAACTGGTACATATTCAGAATCTTTGAAAGAAACAACCATAGTGCCCATATATAAAAGTGGAAACAAAAATCAGATAAGCAACTACATGCCTAGCTCTAATATCAATATTCGACAAAATAATCAAGAAAATCTTAAAAGAAACGGTTAATGAAGTATTTTAGAAAGACAAAATTCATAAACAGGAAACAATATGAATTTCAAGAACATTCTAGTACTATATCAGCAATAAAAGTTCTGCTAACTGATATACAGGGGATGGCCTAGATAAAGGAGAATATGTTATATGTCTTTGTATCGACTTAAAAAAAGCATTTAATATGGTGTCAAGAGATCTCTTATTAGCAAAACTTAGAAAGGCAGGAGTTAGGGGAAATCAACACAGGAACTTTGAGACGTATCTAAAGAACAGGACACTAAAAAACAAACATACTGAGCAGCAACCACACAACAAGATATGGGGTACCACAAGGTAGTGTCTTGGGACCAATTCTGTACAATATTTATATCAACGATTTAAAAGACCAAAACCTCATAAGATCACAATATGTATATGCAGATGATACCTGTTTATTATACAGAAACAAAAATTTAGAGGAACTTGAAACAATTATCAATAGAGATATGATTTCATTAAACTAATGGCTGCAACATAATCTGCTTACCATAAATTCAGAAAAAACGAAATACAAACTATTCTCACAGAACAAAAAACACTCAGAAATAACTATAAATATTTTTTTAGAGGATAAGCTCATACAGAAGGAAAAAACCACAACATACTCAGGTTTAAGAATTGATGGCCGTCTCAAATGGAATGACCACACAGACAAGATATGTAAAAAAATTGCACCGATGGTTGAAGCAATCAAAAGAACCTCAAGATACTTAACACCAAGAAAAAAACAGCTGGTCTATAATGCATACATAATATCTCATATTAACCGCCAGATTAATGCCTGGGGTAGAACTACGAAACAAAACATTAAGCGAATCCAAATTGCACAGAACAAAGCAATAAAGGCATTAAGGACCCCATCAAGCAGCCTATGCCTAACAGAAATGAATATAGAAACGAGGATAAAGTACGAATACATTTTGAAGATCGAACAAATAATGGGCGTACACACAAAGACATATTGATAAACCTGAAAAGGAAATTGGGAGAACGAAGATACCACACATAGGGGCAGTATTATACAGCGCGCGCCTTAAGTATGGAATAAATTCAGTAAAAGCGAAATAAAATATTGTTGGAAGAAAACCTTGAACAGGTCGATTTTATTTGATAAAAATACACATTTTTGCATGACATTCGATTTTCAACCATCAGTTGTTTTAGAGTAATGACGTCATCATTATTTTTTTTTAAATAGCAACTTCCAATTTTTTTTCTTGATTTTGAGATCATTTCATTGTCGAACTGACAGTATCAAAATTTTATCATCTTACATTAGACATTTTTTGAGAAAATGACAATTGAATGTAAGAAAAGTAAAATAAAGCAAAAACTCTGTTGCGAGCAAAAACGTTATCAGATCTTGTTTTTCGAAGTGTCTGATGTTTTTTACAGATCACGTAGGTACAAATCATTTCAAAGTGTCAGTTTTACACCGACTTCTTAACATATAAGCAGTACAGAAATCTTATTGCAATTTAAGTATTATGGCACATTTAATGAAATTTTAATTCACATCGGTTGCAGGAATAAGACTAGAACTCAGAAAAAAGTTTGCGATTTGTTTAATGTAAAATATCCAGATCGCCCTATCAGTTAGTAAGATTGAGTCTAAATTTCAAGAAACTGGTGATATTAAAGATATTCAAAAACCTGGACGTCCAAAAGTTAGTGAAGATCTGAAACTGAACATTTTGTTAAGTGTGGAAGAGACTTCTCACAATACCTCTCGATTGGTTGCATTAGACAATGAAGTTAATCAGAGGAAGAAAAATATCATCTCTATAAAATTCAACTCGTACAGGAACTCAACGAAGACGATCCCGACTACAGTTTTGTTATACTATGATGGACCTGTGCCAAGCTAATCGATGTTTGCACCGGCAATTACTTTTTTCGGATGAGGCAATGTTTTGTCTCAATGGCACAGTGAATCGTCAAAGTTGCAGGTACTGGAGTAGGGTTAAGGCAGAAATTAAATGTGTGGGCTGAAATAGTTGATAACAGAATAGTAGGGCCTTTCTTCTTTGAAGGAATCCTCACAGGAGCAATACATTTACAGTGTTTTCAAAATGACCTTGTTCCAGTGCTTGCAGTAATTGTTCCAAATGAAAATGATCCAGACCTCACAGATAGTATCATATGGTTTCAGCAAGATGGCGCAGCCCCGCACTATGCGCAGCCTGCTCGAGATTTTCTGGATAGTTGCTATCCGAGGAGGTGGATTGGCAGGCGAGGGCTGATAGAATGACCTGCAAGATCCCCAGACCTTGCACCCCTTGATTACTTTTTATGGGTTTATTTAAAGTCCAAGGTCTACGTCTCCAGACTACAAAATTTAGCTGAATTAGAACATCGCATTAGAGTTGAAATGTGCAGAATTAGCCCGGAAACAAAAATGTACAAGAAGAATTTCTACACAGGCTTGAGTATTGTCAGAAAGATAGTGGATGGCAGTTCGAACAGTTTATTTAAAATTGTATTTGCTTAGAAATGTAATTTTTTTTTATTTTGTGTTAACAATAAAATTTACGTTTTCTAACATTCAATTGTCATTTACTTGAAATTTTTTTTATGTAAGATGGCAACACTTTTACACTGTCAGTTCGACAAGAAGATCTCTCAAAATCAAGAAAAAAATTTGGGAGTTGCTATTTAAAAAAAAAATTATGACGTCATCATAAACAACTGATACTGGAAAATCGATTGTCATGTAAAAATGTGTATTTTTATCAAATAAAATCGATCTGTTCGAGGATTTCTTCCAACGAAATTTCATTTCGCTTCTACTGAATTTATTCCATACTTTAGGCGCGCACTGTATAACCAACTACCAGACAAGATCAAGAACATTAACAACATCAACTCCTTCAAAAAAGTGTTAAGAATGTATATAGTCAACAATCAACTCAGTGAACTGAACTGTAATTAAACTGAAGGCTTCAAGTCCAATGGGATACAAATTATGTTATATTAAATTGTATACTATTGTGAAAGCTATGTAAATAAATAAATAAATAAATAAAAGCATGGTATGTTGGAAGATAAAGGTAAATAAAAATAAAATATAATTTTAAAATAAAATTTAATATAAAATTTTTGTTAAAAACAGAAAACCACAGCCATCAGCATGCACTACAAAATAACATGAATAAAATAAACAAAAATTCAATATAACTTTTAAACAATTATGGATATACAATATTATGTTTTGTTCCGATTTATGTATAAAAATATTTAGTAACCATATAAACAGAGTTGGCTTTATGATATGACTATCCTAGACAATTGCCGTACGGTAACGATAGTCAGGTGACTAAGGGTGTCATAAGAGTCAGGCTGCTTAATAGAAAAAATGCAGAACATACGCCTAGTTTATAGCAGATTTTGCCTAAAAGCATCAATAAACCACAATCTTCTCTGCACATGGATTAATTTTATTATGTATATGGTCCGTGTTAACCAAATTTAGTAGAGATTCGTCTCCTTGCTCGAGTTTTTTTTGGACCTATATAAAACAAACAAAAAAAACAAAAAAAACACATAAAAATACTGCAGGTGCCTATGGTATGCGGTATCAGCTTTATGCTCAGCTTGCTGGCAATAGTGTGACATGAATCAGTAGTAAAGATGCAAATATCCAAAGGTACATGGAATAACATTCAGGACAAGTCGCTCCTAGAAATATTTTTTTCAGTAACAATTTTATTGACAAATTTAAACATATTAAACAAAAAGGTTATTTATTTTTAAGTAATGGTAAGCTCTTCAACATAATGGGATAAGTGGATAAACAAAAAAAAAATATATAGGAATGGAGAAGATCGTTATTTGTGTAGGTTGTGTAGAAATGTGGATGAAAAAAACAAGTGCAAAATATATTATTTTAGTTATTTGATAAAATGGATTTTCAAGCAAAGCGGCTAAGTTAATATATTATATACAGAAACCAAACTTGAATTGAAAAATATAGGAACAAGCCAAAATTGCTGTAGACACCGTGTTTTTTTGTTATTAAGATGTTATCAGCACTGCTCTGTTAGTAATTATTTGTCTCAAACATATGAATACATATTTAATTTCTTGAATAAATGCTTTAAAGTGAGAAGTAAGCACATTATGAGAGGTATCACAATATTTCAATATTGCAATTGAATTATCATTAGGTTATTTGAATATTAATCTACATGAATTACCATTTTGCATATCTATTGGAATTTTTTGCTTCCTTGGCTGTACATAAAAGTATTATTTTAATAATTTCATAAAAAAATCTCTAGAAAAGCGGCCTAGTTAATATATTAAATACAGAAAGCAAACATGCATCGAAAAATATAGGTATAAGCCAAAGTTGCAGTGGACAATATGTTTCTAGCAATAAAGTGTCATCAGAATTGCTCAGTTAGTAATTAGCTGTCCCAGATGTATAATTTATATGCGTATATCTGGAACAGCAAATTACTAACAGAGCAGTGCTAATGACGTCATAATGACAGAAACTGAAATTTCGGCTTGTTCCTATATTTTTAAATGCAAGTTTGATTTCTGTATCTAATATATTAACATGGCAGCTTTGCTTGAGATTTGATTTAATAAAATTTCTAAAATATTACAATCGTGTGCAACCAAGGAAACAAAAATTCCAATAGATATGAGAAAATTGCAATTTCTTGTAGATTAATATTCATTTGACATAATAATTATTCTATTATACTTTATTATTAACTTCTTACTCCCGACCTTAAAGAATTTATACAAGAAATCAAATATGTGTCAAAATTTGTATTGAAATTTGTAATGGATATTTAGGAGTGCCCACTAAAAATTCAGAAGAAAAAAGACTAATGGAATGACGAAATAAAGAAAGAAATATATATGGAATGAAGACAAGTATCTCTCAATTATATGTAATAGGAACAAGGGACCTGATAAATCCCTTCACTCTGCAAAGGGATAACATCTTTTGAAGATGGGAAAACTTGCGAAATCTTTTGGATTGGGGAGAATACTGTTTTGATACCAAATTTTCTTGACAAATGAACAATGGGTGGATTCCTGAAACATCTTATTGACAAATTATATCCATTGGATAAAAGTCCATCAGTGACTGTACGCAACTCCTGGAAAAGCAGAGTTGTGTGGCACAACTTAAAAGCTCGCTGTACGAGAGAATTAATCAAAGACATTTTGATGTGACAATGCATGCAAGTACCCATTCGTATGGGTGGGTTTACGATAGACAGAATGAAGAAGTGTACCATTTGACCTAAGTTTCAACAATACATCTAAAAATATTGGGGTGTTGGGAGTTTATGTGATCCAAGAAGGCATCTAGTGCCTCTCATCCCGACAGCCATATAACGAATGTGTCCTCCACGTAAACCAACATTTGGGCTTCATATTGGAAGACGATAATGCCAATTGCTCAAATGCCTCATAAAAATATTGGCAACAGCAGGGGATAATGAGAAACTCCAGATGTTTGTTCGTATAAATGGTCTCTAAATTGGAAATAAGTGAACCTTAGAAAAACCTCCATCAACACCGCAATTGTCTTGAGATGAACCTTTCCCTCTCCGTAGGTCCTGGCCAACGGTTATACTGGTGAAAAGGGACTCGACATCAAAGCTGACTATTAAGTCTGAGGGAGCTTATCTTATATTAGAAATATGTTTTTGAAAATGGGAAGAGTTTCGTATGTAAAACTCAGATTGTCCTATGAATTTGTTAAGTAGCGGGGTGAGAAATAGGCCAAATTTATATGAGGGAGAACCTATTGCACTGACAATCAGACGAAGAGGCATCAAAGGATTATGTACCTTGGATCAGTGCAGTGAATTCATTCGTTGAAGTAACATCACTTGCCTTGAAAATGTCCCTTGTAAGAGTGGAGAAAACGTCGGCACTTATCAAACACTTTACATAGTTTCCACCCGAAAACAGCATTCATGTAAGTATTTCTCAACTTTGGAACTGGAATGGCAATAGCATTTACTTTTTAGGAGGATAATTTTTTGTAATGTGAAGGCAGTCTTCATTTATTTACTTTATGTATCAAAGAAAGGAAGTAAATAAATGTACTACTACCACATTTGGGACAGCTAATTATTAACAAAGCAGTGCTGATGATGTCTTAATGACAGAAATACAGTGTTTATTGTAATTTCGGTTTTTTTCTTAATTTTTTTTATGTATTTAATATATGCTCGAGATTTGATTGAATCAAATACCTAAAATAATACATTCATGTGGGAGCAAGAAAGCACAACACATTTCAAGTGCAAAATAGTTTAACAGAAATAAAGAAGAAAACACAAACAAGAAGTAGGTACATGTTTAACACTTGCACAATCGTGTTAGGTGTATCTTGTATAGTCATTGTTGCCTATAGGATATTCGTTACATAATTATTTGATTTTTACTAAATTATAATATTTACCTCGCTTCTGCAAGTGGGGGCCCTGCTTAAAGACTGCAAGCTTGTTTTTGAAATATACACAGAACAGTGTCAAAAGCTACTTGCACAGGTTTCATAAACATATGTAGGTAATTATATAGAAAAAACTGTGAATTTATTTTCTTTATTTAATTCTAAATATGAATTATTGGCAACTGTTAAAGAAAAATATTAAGCAGCGATAGAAAGAGAAAGCAAATCTACAGCATAAAGAAAAAACCGACACCGTCACAAAGAAAACATAACATTATTACTCACCTGCTGTGATAACTGTTGATATGATACTACCAGATTTTTTGCCTACTAATATTTTAGAAATTATTGTATTCGTGCCATTATTTTTTGTTGGAGTTATTCTTAATATTTCACAGAATACATTGAAAAGATCGACAGTTTTGAAGGGTGCCACGTTGTTATTCTTTTGAAAGACTGGTCCTCGAGCCATGAAAAATGGCCTCATTTCTGGAATGGTGTAGTCGTACCCGTGAATTCCAAACTTTGATGTTTCAGTCACTAAAGTGTAAAAATAAGCATACATAGATCAATAACAAAGCTTATCATACTTTAAATAATTTAATGCAATGAGAACAAACATTTAAAAAAATGTATTTTTGAGGAAGCACATTTTTTTCCCTTAAAAATGTGTGTTATCTTTGAAATATTTTAACTTCACCAACTTTGATATGATGGTAAACATATACTATCCATATTTGACACTTATACCATGCCCATTATCCCCATTGTGTGAGAAAATTCAATTGTAGCAATTCAATGTACTTAACATATTTTTTTTTTTTATTTAATTTATTATAGCAATCTAGTTTACACCAATAAGCTATTTTTCTTTAACCTAAACTACTAAATATACATTTGCAAAGTGATATTGACTTTGGATTTGTCATCGGGGAGTCAATATTTTAATGTGTACATGAGCATATTTTTTGTTAATAATTAGCCATTAGTTCCATGCGCTAGTTCATAGGGTTTCACTCGTTTTAGTCTTCTAGTTAAGCCATCATTGTTCAGAAGCTGGATGACCTCAGCATTGATGTGGTTTTGTAGTCTTTGTTCATGACTTTTTGCACATTTTTTGATTACATTGTCCACTGTTTCTACATTTAGGTCCTTATGGAGGTTGTCGTTCCGGAGTACCACGGAGCACCTAAGATGCCGCGAAGAACTTTGTTCTGATAACGTTGCACAATATTTCTGTTGCTCTGACTGGTACAACCCCAGAGTTGACTTCCATAAGTCCACACTGGCTTGAGGACCTGCTGATATAGCCAGAGCTTATTATACACTGACAGGGCAGAATTACGGCCCAATAGCCAGTACATTTTACGGTACTTAAGATTTAGTTCTTCTTGTTTTCTCCTGACGTGGGAATTCCACCTGAGTTTAGCATCCAACGTCATGACTAGATATTTAGCTATATTTTGGTATGGAAAAATTTGGTGTGTTGATATACGCTGGTTTGTATTCGACTTTCTTATTAGTGAAATCAATATGCACAGATTTTGATTCATTCAATTTGATTCGCCATTTTTAGTCCAGCGCTGTATGTCATCAATGGCGGTTTGTAGTTTTTCTGTTGATTCAGTATTGTTGTCACCAACAGCCTTGATTGCAGTATCATCTGCAAATGTAGCAACTATATTTTGTTCGGACGTAGGTAGGTCACTGGTGTACAGGAGATAAAGTAATGGTCCTAGTACACTACCCTGCGGCACACCTGCTTGTATTTTCTTTAAATCCGAGTATTCATCCTCTTGTTTTATCTGGAAATACCTTTCAGTCATGTATGATAGTAATAACGTTAAATATTGGATAGGTAGGAGCAGTCGAAGTTTGTGTCCCAAGCCCTCATGCCAGACCCTGTCGAAGGCCTGGGCAACATCCAAGAATATTGTAGTACATACTTTTCTTTCTTACAATGTTTTCTCGATGACACTTGTTTTTCGATGCACTTGGTCAATTGTGGAGTGCTGACTCTGGAAGCCATATTGATGGTGAGGGATGAGGTTTTTTTCTTTCTATAATCTTTTTAGAAGAAGTTTTTCATACAGTTTTCTGCTGATTATTTCTGGCCCAGCTGCCGTCCATGTTGTGGTATTGGCATAATGGTTTTTTTTTTAAATTTTTGGTTGTTTTCCATAGTGAATAATCAGTATTGGCATCATTTGTTAGTTTCTTCAGGCATTTTATCCTGCGGGGATCTGGTGTGCTGCCATTTTTTTCTTGCCTTTCGCTTTTGTGCAATTAATTCTAGTATTTCTCTAGGATAGTAATTACCTTTTAATTACCTTCTGATTTCAGGGGTGTTTTTCCATACTGATTTTTGGATGTCATTGTTGAATTTCTCCACTTGTTCCTCAATTTGTAATGGAGTTACTAATTGTATTTTTACTTCTAATGTTAACCTAAATCCCTCCCAATCTGTTTTTCTGTTGACTAGCATGAGACTGCAGGACTTTTCAATGATATTAACACTATTGGGGTATGATCCAAATTTAGCTCCAAGTTGTCCTCTATTAATATATAGCTGCAAGATATGTTTTTGGCGATGTAGAAATCTATTAAATCCGGAGTTTTGGCAGGATCTGTGGGCCAATAGGTTTGTTTTCCTGTTAATGTTGCCTCACACTTGTGTTCTTGAATTGAATATTCAGATTCATATTTTGTCTGTTCATAATGACGGATGTTTTCCTTCACTATTACCGTACTTCCCTCCCCTTCGCTACATTGTTAGGGTGAGTGGTGTGGTATACTTTGTATCCCTTAATTTTAATAAAGGATTGCTTGGCGAGATGAGTTTCTGAAATCAGACACACGTCAATTTTATTTATGTCCAGAACTACTTGAAGTTCTTCTTGGCTTTTGAGCAATCCATTTGCATTCCAAGACATGATTTTTAGTGTATTAGCCATTTTATTACTTTTTGAGCTTAGAAGAAGTTTTATTAGCACTGCTCTCTAGCTTGTTAATTCGTTCTTTCATGCCAACAAGCGTTCCCTCTAGGTTAGTCATTTTAGTAAGGATCAATTGTAGGGTTTGGTTGATATCTTTAATTCCAGGTGTATGATTTTTTTGATGGTCCTCTCCCTGCTGAGTGATCATAGCATATGTTTGTGTATTATCACCATCATTGTTCACTTTTTCTTGTTGCAGTGTCACTACTTTCTTTTCATTGTTATTTTTAACTGGTTTAGCTTCAGCGAGTTTTTTATTTTTAATTTTTTGTAGTTCCTTAGCTACAACACATCCCCTGTAATTGGCTAGATGGCCTTCCCCACAGTTCACGCATTTCGGGTCTTGACTTTTCGACTTTTCACATTCAGGTGTTAGGAGCCTGCCAGCACATTTAACACATCTCGGTTCCTTTGAGCAGATCCCTGGATGTGTCCATATGTCTGACATTTTTTGCATTGGGGGATTAGTTTTGATCTCTTCGTTGCTTCAATCTCTACTTTACATCCAAGTATGTGTGTAATTTTATAAATTTCTTCAATACTCTCGCAGGTTTCCACGTCAGCTTGTTGTTTGCCATGGTGATATTGAAGCCTTTATTTACTAGGAAATCTATAATGTTTTCTGGTTTACATGTATGATGTAAATTTTTTTTACTTAATGTATAATACTTACAATAAGCACAGCAGGCTCATAATGCAAAAGAAGGGTGTGCTATTTTACTAGACAATTATTACACATATGTTACATTGGAAAGGCTTCTCCACTCTTCCTTAACTTTTTTAACCGAAGCTACATGCATAATACGATTGTAATATAAAGGAAACGTGGGCTATTTTACTAGGCAATTATTACACATATGTTATATTGGAGAGGTTTCTAACCATTCCTTTACCTTTTAACATAAGCAATATATATAGCACGCTTGTATTGCAAATGAAGCGTGTGATATTTTACTAGACAATTAGTACACATATGTTATATTGCTGGAATGTGAGAACTATGAACGACTGGTAAACCGATACAAATATCTGAGGAAATGAATAGAAATAAGTGTGGTCATTCTTGGATTACTATAAAAAAAAAACTAGATGGAACGGCTGTGTTTGGAAAAACTATATTGTACTCTGAAAATATGGAGGCAAATGCAAGGAAAAAAAGGAGAGTGGCTTTAATGTTGAGTTTGGAGGCAGGATGGGTACTGAGTGGGAGGGAGTGTTGGAAAGGATAGCGTGGGCAAGATTTAGAGTAAGATTTCGCAATTTGGTTATCATAAATGTGTAAGCTATAGTAAATAACAAGGAACAAGAGTTAATGGAGGGATTTTATGATCAGTTGGAGACGATATTTCATAATATAGCAAACATACATCAGGCGGATATAAAAGTAATTTTGGGGTATCTAAATGTAAAAGTTGGTAGTAACAACACAGGAAGAGAACAAGCTATGGGAAGATGTAGATTGGGTGCAATAAACGCGAATGGGGAATTGATGGCTGAGTTTTATGCAATGAACAGTTTGGTGATTGGGGGCATGATATTCCCACATAAAGACATACACAAAGCACAATGGATAGCACATGGAGATAGGGCAAGGAACCAGATTGACCATATTATAATCGAGAAAAAGTGGATTAATTCATTGCGGAATGTTAGAGTAATGAGAGGGGTGGATGTGGGATGGGATCACATGCTGGTCAGAGCCAAGTTCAAGATAAGCTAGAAGGCAAATAATAAACAATATAAGGGAAGGAAGAGGTCAATATTGTTTGGTTTAAGAGTAAGGTAGAGTTGGTGGATCAATTTCAAAGGAAAATAAGAGACGAACTTGATGGGATAGAGAATTTGAAAGAGAACAGTATTGATGAAAAAAGGGATAAGCTGAAAAGTACACTGAAGAATACTGCTGTCGAGAGACAGTAGGGTGGAAAAGGTATGGAGCTGTAGAGATACAAAACAGCAGATACATGAGAGAAGAAAGATAAGAGGAAGGATGCTGTCTACACAAACAGAAGAATCAAGGAGAAGACTGGAAGGGGAATATTGGAAGAGTAAATATATCAAGAAGTGTGTAAAGGAGGGACAAAAGAATGTACAGAGGAAATCTGTTGAGAAATGCAGAAACAGCAACAAGAAGAAATGATATGGGAGCGCTTTACAGAATAACTAGGCAATTTGCTGCAAAAGGGAATGCTCACACATCATGCATAAAAAGGACAGATGGAAAGCTTCTTAAAAAGGAGGGAGAAATAGTAAAAAGGTGGAGATTTGACAATCGGCGAGCTTACTGAAATAGCTTGGGACCATTTAACCGATTGGAGAACTTGGAGTTTGCAGATGATGTATGCCTTTTGACTGAAAAAGAGCAATATATGCAATGGAAAACAAATAGTTTGACACGAATTGCTGAGAAAGTTGTACTGAGGATCTATACAAGGAAGACCAAGATAATGGTGGTAAATGGAGAAAGAGAGAGTAGGATATATGTAAAACATGAAGAAGTTGAAGAGATGGATAGGTTCTGCTACCTGGGTAGTGTGCTGGTTAGGGAGCGTGAATGTAGGGAGGATGTAAAAAGAAGAATTAGTGTTGCACAGAGTTTCTTTAACATGTTAAGGAAGATATGGTCATCAAGAGAGCTTATTAAAGGAATTAAGATCAGGCTATTTAACTCAAATGTGAAAATGTCTGTTGTATGGAGCCTAGTCTTGGGCAGAAAATAGAGAATGCACTGGTTCAGTGCAGGTGTTTGTTTATAAAAATGCTTGAGGCGAATATGTAATAGCTTTTGGCCAAATCGTATAACAAATGATGAACTATGGAGATTAATGCAGCAGGAACGCATCGAGGTATCAGTGAGACGGAGAAAGTGGAGATGGATTGGGCACACATTAAAGAGGTCTCATGATAGTTTGACCGGACAGGTCTTGAAATACAACTTTGTAGGTAGAAGAAGGATGGGAAGACCTGTGGATACATTGAGGAGGGGGTAACATACGAATACAATCGGAGGGGAATGTTATGGGGGAAGATCAAGGTTGCAGCTATAGATAGACTTACGTGGAGAGGATTGACAGATGGGTTCTGTAGTGAGTGAGTTAAGTTCGGAGCTGGAGGGCCGGTGCAATGTAATGGAACGAAGACAAAAAATGCGCAGGGCTAGCAACTCTGCCATTTATTAACAAACAGTGCCCTATACTCCTCAAGGAGTAACAAGAATTAAGAAGAAAAAGATATATTGGAGAGGTTTGCGGCCCTTCCTTAATATTATTAACATAAGCTATATGCATAACACGCTTGTAATGCAAAGGAAACGTGTGCTATTTTACTGGACAATTATTACACGTTATAAGAGAGGCTTCTAACCCTTCCTTAATTTTTTTTTGCTCTAAAATAACACCCTCGTAATGTAAAGGAAGTGTGTGCTATTACAACAAATACAAACCCATACAGCACAAAATCAACCATGGGGTATGCGGAAATTTAACAAAAAAATTTTGCATAGGAAATGCACCGGCTTACCCGGTAGACAACCCTGAATCTACACTAAGTAATTGCTCGTGAAATTTCAAAATGTTCGTAACTACAAGGTAGTATCGTTGCGAATAGTGCGTGTGCCTAAAATCGCGAGGGCGTAGGAATAATTGCCTTTGCTTCTCATAGCAATAAATGTGAGTTGTCAAATAAGGACAGTACATACTAGCTGGATTTAATTGAATAAAAATCTACGAGGTCAATTGTCAGTATAAAATCACTTACCTTTCATATTATATTTTTGAGCATATTGTTTTACAGTGATTTCAAGATCTTGAAAAGCATATCCTACATCTGCCATTACAATTATTGGTGCGATTCTATCATTATATTTGTAGTGCCATCTTGGTTGAATGTCTTTTTTGAGATACACTTGGAAATGACCATTTATTTTGGATGCATTTCTTAGTTTACTATAGATCTCATCTTCAAAACCTGTAAAAAAAATTGAGATTTAAATAATTTCAATACAATTGTTCGAAATTGTGAGTTTTGGGTTAAGTTGAAATTTAGTAAAGGCGTCAAGGAATCACATTGTTAAATAATTTACATTATTTTATTTACAATATAGCCAATTTTGAAGAAATAGACTCAACCTATAATGGACTCACTAATAATGGAAACTCTTCTATAATGGACAAAGCAAGTGACTACTCCATGTGAAAGGCAACTAAAAAACTGAAGGAACCCAAATCTCCAATTCCACCAATAAGAAAGGAGGATGGCAGTTGGGTAAAAAGCAACCGGGAAAAGGCAGAAATGTTTGCAGAACACTTTGAAACCGTCTTGAAACCATTTCCTGCAGAACCAGAATAAGACGAGGAAAAAGAAATTAACAAATACCTAGACGCCCCATACCAAATCGGGACTATTACACCCAGAGAAGTAAAAGAGGAAATCCAAAAGCTAGGCCAGAAAAATCTCATGGATATGACCTACTAACAACAAAGGAAGGAATTATTACAAAAAGTGGTAACACAGATCACCACGATATAATGATAGATAATAATGACAATGGAAAATAGCACAAATAATCCTTATACAGAAACCAGCTAAACCAGCAACTGAAGTAAAATCCTATAGACCAATTAACCTGCTACCAATATTATCTCAACTGTTTGAGAAAACCTTACTAAAAAGGTTGCAAACAATCCTAACCGAACACAACCTAAACCATCAATTTGGTTTCAGGGCACGCAACGGTGGAACAAGTTCATCGAGTAGTTAACACAATCAATCCAACATTTGAAGGAAAAAATACTGCTCAGCAGTGTTCTTAGACGTAAGCCAGGCTTTCGACCCATACTATAGCATCCTTAACTCCTACTTAGAAAACAGATGCTCCCAAATAAAATTCCAAGACTGCGTGTCCAAATTACACCCAATAGAAGGAAGTGTATTAGGACCAAAACTGTACCCAGCATTCTTATCGGATATTCCAACAAGCTCTGATATGACAACAGCAACATATGCAGATGATACATCAGTAATGGCAGTAGATAAAGACCCAGAAGCGGCATCAAGGCAGTTACAGGAATACCTACTTGGAAGAAGAGAGAATCGGAGTCAACGAGTCAAAAAGCATCCATATTACTTTCACACTACGCAGGAAAACATGTCCTGCCATACAACTAAATAATCAGAACTTGCCCCAGGCAAAAGAAGTATGCATTCGGACCGAAGACTAACATCGAAAACACATATATGGAATAAACGAAAACAACTGAACCAGAAACTATATAAGATGTACTGGCTTATTGGCCGAAGGACACAATTATCAAAAGAAAGCAAGGTTCTAGTATATAAGATCATACTAAAAATATTGGAATATTGAAAAGATTTCAATCCAATATCCTAAGAGCACTATACGACATACAGCAATATATCTGAAACAGATACATATACGATGACTTCAAATCGAAACTATGACGCAGAAAATAGCGAAACGAAGTGTAAAATACCAAGAGAGACTAAATAACCATTCAAACCAACTCGAAACGGAGGTGGCAGGAGGCAGGGCATCGAGATTCCAAAGACTGAACAGACATAATGTGGTGGTTTTAACCAGATCAACCAGCAAACGAAAGTTCTTAAACAAATAAAAATGTACAGCCAAAGATTCACCAAAATTGATAATTGTTCTAAGAACAGATGGCAATGTAGCAGTATAAAAAAATAAAAAAAAAATGGATGAATTCCTTGAGTCTCAAATAAATTACATGTAAAATAATGGCTTATGATGGACTTGTTTATAACAGACTTTCGCCTAAAATCATTATTCTGGTCTATTATAAACGTACAGTATAACTTCTTATAAGAGTTTTAATAATGTAAAAAAATATGTATTCTTTATTTATCACATATGTTTTTAGAACATGTATGTTTCTTTAATATTTTCAGGTATTTATCCCCTTAACTTATGTACTTAAATCAGATACTCATAAAATGGACAAATTCCTTTGGTCACTTGAAGTTCATTATAAGTAGATTCCACTGTATGTATGAGCAATAACAGATTCCAAAAAGAGGCATCTTGATTTAAACAGTCAGTGTACAGAGAACAAACGTTTTTAAAACTGAGTTTCAATTTTTCTCTGAGATACCTTTTGAGACGTCATGATGTTAAATCTCTTGACATCGATAGTGAATTCATGTTGCAGTGTAGTTCAAATGCCAATTGGGATTATTCAACTTTGCGAAATTCTTTCTTCATGTCTTTCTAATTCTTCTGGTTGCAAGTAAAACTTTTCGGATTGAATAACTCGCTGGTCTTAGGAGGAAAGTTAATATGTAGTATCTCTTAATCTCTGAGTACAAGAGTTTTCAGGTCATTCTAATAGATAGATGCTATTGCAAATAAAGGATTAATAATTTTTAAAGAGAAGAGTATTTGTTGACATTATGAAAGACTTTCTGATCCATGCTAGTCTTTAAGTTGAGATCTGTGAAGCAATCACACATCGTCCTTCAATATCTTTAGAGTAAATGTTTTTCATCTTTATCGGAAAATATTATAGTCAGCCTGATGGTCTTAGAGCCCCTTCTGCCAGCTTTATTTATGAATAAGTTTGAGTTGCTTTTCTTGGCAATTCAAATAATCCTTCTAAAATTAATTTCTAGTGAAAGTATGTTGATGATATCTTCTGTATAATTCGGGGGCACCATGTCTGATGCTGAAGATGTTCTTTTTATTGAATAGACACCATTCCAATATTAACTCTATTTCGGAAAGTGAAGACAATAACGCTTTCAATATTTTTGATCTAACGTAGGATTGCTTATTCTCCTAGTCTCCTATTCATCACTACTAAAAATTGAACCACTACTTGACTATAATATGCAATTAAATATTCATGTAAAAATAGCTGAAATCTATTGCAAAATATAATTTCTGCCTCAGAATAGAAATGTTTGCAAATTAAATGAGATTATTCAGTGGGCTGATATTTATCACGAGGAAAATATTGATGAAGGTATTATTAAAATCAAACCATTCCTTTTCCAATAACATACAATTATAAATATGTATGTAAAAATGGTGGAAATCTACTGAAGAATGACATTCTGGTTATGGTTGCCAGCTTTTCTGGTTCAACTGGGAAACTTCCAGAATGAGGCTTGATTTCATGTCTTCTGGTTTAAGTAAAAATTTCCAGAATTAGACATTCTCCCAATGGATGAACCTTCAGATATACAGGAAAACTACCCATTCCTCGAATCATCCCATGTCACATTCTTCCTTCAATTTTTTAATGTATGTTCCTCAGGAATTTTGTTATTTAATTGCTAATAACTATTCAGGTCGAAAATTTTTCTGATTTTTTTTTGGTGAAATATATTGTTCGACATTGTCTCTACATTTCATTCAGTTACACTACTACCTTGAGAGCTATTTTAGTCTGTAATAAGGAGTTGATTCCCTCGCTTATGACGAATGGTGTGTATTCGCTATGTTTCTCATCTTGTTCAATACAGCTCAGAAGAACCACTGTTTAAAAAAAGGATAAATAAGAATATTTCATGTATAAAAATAATAAAGATACGTCAACTTTAGCAGACCACTTTAATATGGAGGGATACTCCTTTGATTCCAAGAAGGATATAAAAGCGTTTCAATATTTCTATGTGGGTCTGAGAGTAATTTTTTGGGTGCGTGATGGCAATATCCAGCGGCTTCAAAAGTCTTGCAAAAGATTCATTTATGGTTTGTCTAAGCGGGATCGCATATCTCATGCTCTTGCTTGGTGTGGTTGGTTAGGCTTGTCTGATATATAAAGTGGTGCATGAGTGCAATCCTCTGTACCTGTATAATAAAATTAGGTTTAGGACTGATGCTCATAACATGAACATTAGGAGCACAACTTTCTATGTATACCTGCATACCATTTGGAGATCTACAAGAGATCCTTTAGCTACATCCCTCCAAAGTGTATAACTCTATCCCGATTAATTTATTATTGTTAAGTTTTCAGACATTCAGAAGTAAAGTTCTAAAACCTTCATATAAAGTTGGCAAAAATGAATGCCGATTAAAAACCTATATCAATAAGTTAACACCATGTGCCAAGTGAATGTTTAGTACATGGTATATACTTTTCAAGTGCTTTTAGCATGGACACGTATTTTTTATTAACTTCTCCAGAAAACAAGTGACGATCGGATCCTTTTCTTATGTAAAATTCCGGTCCAATAATTCCTATTTATTATCAGGAGACGGAACCAGACAGGAACAGAACAAATATATTTATACAAGGTATTCCTGTGTAAAAATTGTGTATTATCGCTAGAGCACATTAATTTTTCCTTTAATTTCAATTAAACACATGTATTGTTATGTCTACTAAAAAGAGCAATGAGCTCAAAACACACTTTCACTCCACTAAATAATTTATGTCATTCTTGAGCACTGAGACAGTCAAAAGGACCTTCAATATAAAAAACAACTTATACAAGTAACATTCTTTGTACGACTTTTATAGGACTATGTCATAGACATAAATACCAGGAAGTATTATAAGTTTTCCGCATAACTCCAGTCCCACTGGTTTGCTTAAAGTTCTTTTCTTTACCAACCAGGGGACCCACGCAATATTTCGGCCCTTCGAGCTGCAATATTTTGGCCCATTGAGCCACAATATCATAGCACAGATTTTTATTAGAGGGCAGAAAATTAAGATATGATGAAAGAATTATAGTTCCCATATAAAAAATGATAGATACACTCTAAAAACCTATACGAATTTAAATTTTACTTACCTTCATTTGGAATAAAATGGAGCAAAGGAGATGTACCAGCAATTTGATAAGTTCCATCTTTTAAATATGTTGTTAAATCTATAAAATGTGGTGGACTAACACTAGTCATCCCATGGTCACTTAAATGTATAATGTTCACTTTATCTTTAAGTTTTAGTTCTATTAGTTTATTCTGAAAAAAGATAAGCATAAAAATAATAACCAGTTCTTGTTTAATCTTTTAAGGATTTTAGAGCAAAAACAGGTAATCTAAGTGGATATTGAAAATTGGAAAGTGAATACGTTGTCAAAATTGTAAAGGAATGAAAAGGATTTTGAGGAAATCAAAATGAAAGTTTATGATTTGGTAATACAACAAGAAGGAAGTTATACATGCTTTGGTTTTAAACAACTAATTGAAATATATTGTAAGAATTATATAGACCAGTTAATGTAAACAATATTAACTATTTATCTTTGGGTTCTCTGAGAGATAACGCGTTGGCTTTTCACTATTATTAATAAGGAGAATGCCTTAGCAAAGTACTATATGACAGTCTTTCAATGTATATTGCGTATGTTCATTAGTAGTATACAATTCTCTTCATGCTAATGAGAATTTTTCCTTTCATATTTAGATCTACTATACAGTATTGTGCGAATTAATGTGAACATTGAGAACATTTTGACAGCTGTTTCTATACAGATGACATAACCTGTCATTCTGCCATAAGTTATTGTCAATGTCAGTCGTTTTGCTGGTTACTTTCACTGAGTTACACGTGTTTTTGTATTTGTGAGAAATAATACATTTTCGTTGGTTTTTTGTGTTTTATGGCATCATGGATATTACGCTAAGGAAAAGAATAAAAGTAATTACACTTAGTGAGCACACATCTATGACACAAAGAGACTGTAAACAAGATAATCAAACAAAAAAGGGAGACGAAATGGGAAATGTGGAAGAAAAAGGAAGACAACTCCCCGAGATGAATCTTTTCTTTGGAGAAATAGCAAATTGAACCCCAGAAAGACAAGCTATGGTCTTCAACAAGATGTAGAAAAGGCTGGAGTGAAAATTCACGACTCTACAATTCGTTGATGCCTTTTAGAGAGAGTAAGAAAAGCAGTAAGACTTCAAGTTGTTTTTTACTTCTGACGGAGGCTATGGTGACTCTTCTAGATTGGCTTGAAAACTCACCAGATCTTAATCCCATTGAGAACTTGTGGTCTATATGCAAGGCCAGATTGCTAAACATGGATTGTACAACAAAGGCTAAGATGATTGCAGCTGTCATTCAGGTGTGGTTCCGAGATAACAAAACCAAAGAGAACTGCAAAAAATGAATTGACTATGCCAAAATGAGTTGAAGCCGTAATACAAGCCAGAGGGGAACATATCCCCTATTGAATAACACTGAAAGATATATAAACTAGTACTGTATATATTTTTTTCTTTCAATAAACGATATTTAACATAAATCTGCCTGTGTTCACATTAATTCGGACAATATTGTACCACATCTCATATGTAGAAGTACAAATTAAATTTATTGTCTTAACATTAACCAGGCAATAAAAATACATACCTCTAGGTATGCTGTTACATTATCCAATTGTCTAATGAGAAGTTCTACTTCCTCAGAATCTGGTCCATAGATATGACCATGAGTGTCTGGTTCTTCAAAATATAACATAATGAGATTTGCAGGCTTCGTAGGATGCATAATCCAGTCAAAAACCTAAAAAACATGCTGGTACTTTTCAAATAATAGAATTTTAATTTTTATATACATATTGGTGTTTTGTAAGCCACTCATACACAGGTCCATTATTAGAACAAAGACAGAAATAAGAATATGTATAATGTGAAATGAATAATAGCTATGTAGCACATAAAGAAATAAGCAGCAGTGGGAGTGGGCATATGTGTGTCTAGTTGCACACTTCTATCTTTACGTAATGTATTTAATTTTCACATTGCAACCAATTTAAGGTGATCAACTATATACATGGGAAAAAATTTATAATTTTTTGATAATCTAAATCCTACAGTTTTAAAAAGGAATACAGTTCATCAAAAAGGAGTAAAAAACAAATGAAGTACGGTTGGTCACCTTACAACTCTACTCTTTGTTCAAGGTGATGGAAACTTCACTAATCTGTATATACTAAAGTAAATAAATTCTACTGAAATTTTCTTATATCTTATCTTTTTAATTAGTGCCTTGTCATGTATTAGTATTTTTCTTTTTAGAAAATATATAGACTATACATTGCAAAACACCTACTAAAGAATTGTTGTTATCATAAATTTTCATTACCTATGGTAAAGATTTGTTTGTTATTCATTTGATGACAGGAATTAGATTATCACATTTGTGAATATTTCATATCCAGTGTTACATTATAGCTGTAATAGCCTCTTTTAACACTTGTATGATCTCAAATACCTACAGAAGAACAAATTAATTTCTTCCTGAAAGAGGTGTGTGCTAGACTCTTCCAAATCACGAAGAAAATTGACAATCTCGGCAGGGTTGAATCCCACGACCTGCATAATGATCTACGGCCTACATCATCCATTAAACAACTAAGAAAATCCAAAACATGAAAAGAATGTAGACCAATGTTATAATATAAACCTAATACATACATCATCCACTCTTTTAAAGAAGTCATACGCTGGATCCCAAGCCTGTAGATGTGTTGCTGAAATATTGTTGTAAGGGTAAGCGCTGCCAGGCCACATCATCACGCCAGAATATCGTCCATACCCAGTCTTTTCATTTAATGTCTAAAACGTGAAATATAAAATGCCTGGAAAAAAGTAAATTAATACTATATACCCAAATTGGTAGAATCTCTTCGTTGTAATGAAACATTTCGTAACCAATTTTAACTATTTTATTCAACTTAGGATCGAAAAAGGAATTGTCTACGACACCATGGTTTTCCGGATATAGGCCTGTAGCTATGGAATGGTGGTTGGGGAATGTTTTGGTAGGGAAAACATTTTCCAAATAGTTAGCATATGTTCCTTGGGTACGCAAACTGGCCATGCGGGGAGTTATCCCCTTTTTAAAGGTATCATATCGAAATGCATCATACGAAACCACTATTAAAATGGGATGTTGCGATATCGAAATTACTAGTTCAACCAGAAAACATTGCAGAAAAATTATGAAAAACATGCCAATTTTGATATTTTGATGGTTGAAACGTCACTCTATAATTATGACAGGTAACAGCTGATACTGACAGGAAAACTTTGCAAATACGAAGTTTTACATCTAAATCCAGTGGCTCACAAGTCATGTGACTTAAAAGTATTAGTATGTGTATATATATCCCTCACGGATCCCACAATCCATAGAGGGCACGTCTCCGAGTGGCGGATAGAAGAATGAGTTTTAGATATGTTGGGTATGAGCTCAGCTCTTGTGGACCAACAGGAACAAAATGCAACGTGCACAAGGTAAGCGTCTGCCCTCTATATTGAAGCAGTTGATATTAAAGTTGTCAACCTGCAGTAAGGCAGCATGGTTAGACATGACTCAATCCTACAAAATGCCAGACACAATAAAACCACAGCCCTCATTCTTCATAGGATTGATTTCTCCCAGTAAAGGTAGATATTTGGACTAGCGTAAGAAGGCAGAGAGTAGGACAGAGAACTCAGAAGTTTGAGAGTCACGTGGTTGAACAGAATGCACAACCGTGATGAGTGTAAGGAACTTGGGAAGGCCTTTGTATAGCACTGGTTGAATAACGGCTTATTATTGTAATGATATACAGTCTGAATGTATATATATAT
>JAWQRN010000114.1:0-37885 GCA_033557685.1 Sperchopsis tessellata
CATTTAAAACTTAATCGGCACTACTCTGTCAGTATATAATACCCACTGCTATGCCATATTTTGATTTCTTTAAGGACTAAAAACGAAAAATATTTCTTTGATTGTGAAGGAACAAAAACGAAATTTTTCGTTTTCGTTCTTTACGTTCTCACCCAAAAGTATCGTCCATAAATCCTTGTTTCTGTTTCTTGGCAATCGGCGCACCATCGCTAAAATTATATGGGGTGATTTGCCGTTTATGATACGTATGGACGTTAATCATCATAATTAACTATAATTCAAATACAATTTGTGAATTTTATAACCTCACGCCCGCCAAGACTATAACCACGACTTTGTTTGATGAAATTTACACACTTTTGCGCGGGACGGGTATTTTTACTTGTTTAGCCAATTGGCCAACTAAGCACTGTGGCACTGGAGACTTCACACTAAAGTGACACACTCGGAAAAAGTAAGTTCCACATATTTCTGTGGAAAATTCCCCTAAGCACAGGTTATAGTATCTAGTAGCAAACTGCGTATTAAGCGCAACCTCGAGATGGAATTCGTTTTCAATTTGGAATGAACAATAAAAAAAGATTTAGTTCCCGTTTCATTCTTATAAATATATCGGTTAATTTAATTTTGTTTACAGTCTCTGATTTCTACAAGCTTGCTTTTCAGTTTAGAGTAAGCACATTAAGGGGGAGATTATCTGTTACAATTGACTGGTCACTGTGCTTAAAATTTCTAAATTAACTATCATGGTGCGGCCCAGTAAGTATTTTAACAATGTAAATGTAATATACTTTTATAGTTAAATTATTGCTATGTGTTGGCAAATCGTCTTCGCCGCCTATAGTCTGCATAAATAGTGAATAATCGCAAGTGCACAATCTATTCACGAGTGTTCAGAATATGTTGTGAAACTATCTACATATATGTGTGTGTAATAAATTTGTAAAAAAAATTCATCAGTTTGTGTTTCCTTAGTCAGTTTAATAAATATTTGCAATTAATAGAGATTGAGTTCCTTAACTGTACCTTCGATGGTATTGTCATAGTAAAAGTCTATTTAGATGTGGTATATTAATGCAACGATTAAGCAAGTAATTGGTAATTGAATAATTCTATTTGTATGCTAGGGAAACCTTTAAAATGCGGCATCAGATGTTTGCAAACAATAAACAGCGCAATCAGAGTATGTTGTTTTTATTTTGGTGTCGGTCTGTTCGTTGAATGTCAAGGTACTGAAAGCAAATCTCGCAGCTGACTGAAGAGAACTTTCCTTTCAGCCTGATGCCATGCATAAGACAATAGAATATCTGTACGCAATAGCTGCAGTACAGGACCGCAATGAGCTCATTTGAAATTAAACCCATGTAGTAAATTATTTTGTTCATTACTAAATTTTAATTAACTATAATTGAAGAGAAAATTTATATTTTTTATCTGATACTTGAAAGTGTCAGGCTTCATCAAGGTTTTGTGTTAGCATTCGTAATATTTTTATACCGTAGAGCAGCGTTCCAAAACATTTTTCGTTGCCCGGTTATTTTTATACTTCTCCTTCGAGACCCTCTAAAATTTGTATCGCCTATATTCGCCTGTAGATAAAATAAAACATATTTTAATCTCCATACAGTCTTCATATATTGTAATAAACAAGCATTTACTGTTGCAAACGTGGAAAGAAACCAAAACTAAAATCAGATAATTTATTATTGAGAAGTGTGATGCTGTTTCTTGTTTACTAAAAACTTTAGGTTCGACTTACAATCGTTTCCTATATTTATTTTTTATGAAAACCAGTGTTGACAAACCTGCTTCACACTTATAGATCATGGCAAAAGGCATTATAAATTGTATCTTCTAAAACTGGATACTCCTGATCACAAGAAAGCCAAAAATCCATGAATGGTATTCTGTCGAAGATATTTTTAATACCAGTATCACACGACAATTATAGACTCAGTGTCTGAATACGGCAATTCTGTCTCGGATTCTACGTTCGCTGTAAAAGGGTTCCTTATTCATGCCTTGTTGCTGTTGATTGGGTGGGAAATATTCCTTCAGACTTGTCTCCAGTCCTAGTTCCTTGATGGGAGCTGAAATCTCATCCGGCATGAAACTCGTGTTATACTCTTTTTGTAACTACAGATTTAACGTTAATTACTCGTATTTTAGAGTTTCGTAAAAAAAATGAAACACCTAAGTTTTCGAGAATTTTTGACGCGACCCAGCATTTAGCTTTCGTGGACCGGTTCCGGGTCGCAACCCACCATTTGGGAAACGCTGCCGTAGAGTAAGGCAGGTTCAACAGTAGAATAACAAAATCCTATTCATAAACATAAGTAGACTATTTTAAATAGTAAACTAACCACTAAAATTTAAAGCACCTAACAGTAGGTTTAAGTGCGGTTTAATTTGACATTTCTAACAGTTTGTAGGTTGTATGCTATTTGACAAATATAAATATATATTCGAAATAATGTGTGTAAATATTTATTATTTATAACGTACAGAAGACATAAGAGAAATTTGCAAAACAATAATGAGGACGGTGGCAGACAGAACGGGCAAAATTGGAAATTTCTTTTTAGTTGGCAAATAAGGAGTTATGGAACCCAACATTGTCCTTTGAACACGACGGTTATCACTTGTACGAACCTATGTGAAAGTAAAAGATGTAGACGTCGAGCTACCCGTCGAAATTGTTGTCGAATTGTATACATTTTTACTTAAACCATGGCAAAACTATCATTATGAATAGACATCTTAAACATTGAAATAAAGTGTCAAGGCTACGGTTTAGTAGTAGTTTAATGAATTTCATTATGAATAAGACCGTATGAGTCCTAAAGCCGATCTCCATAAGCCACCTCTTTTCCGCCCCATGTATATGAGACTAGATCATTTACATTCTTGACGTTTAACTGTTTGAAGAATATCCTTGAATTTAGTCTGTCTTCTCTTATCCATTCACACCGCATCCTGTTACCTATACTTATCCCCATCACATTTCTCCATACCTTTTGAGTTGTTCCAAGTCTATGTCTCGCTTGCGTACGTCAAAACAGGCAACACACACTACTTACAAACCCTTCGTTTGAAGCATAGAGGTAAACTTGATTTAAATACACATTTAAGGCGGCCAATGGTCCAAGTTTATATGTATATATATCCTAGATATGTGTATGTACCAACATGCTATTTTCGTTGTGTACATTTGCATGTCTTGCTTCATCAGTGTTAAACATGATCTTAGATTTTCCATAATTAATATTCAGGTCAATTTTGCGATGTTGTATTTAGTTTTTCGAGCAATTCTTGTAGTTCAATTAGGGTGCAAATATGACAATATCATCGGCAAATCGTAATTTGTTAAGATAATCACCCTTAATTCTTATATTTTTAGCTGTCCAATCCAATCTGCTTAATATACACTCCAAAATATAAGTGAATAATGATACATAAACTTCTTGACGAATGTCCGTCCGTATAGTAAATGTATTCATGATGTAGGCCTGTAGCTATACTTCTTCAATCAACTCTACATATACGAGATGACAGCTATAGATAAACTTTGATATACAAATAGTATCTACAGCTTTAACAAAACTATAATTTGATGAACAATCATTAAGCAGACTATGTGTGGTCGAGGTTTAATTTTTAATCTCTTCCGTGTTAAATATATTTGAATTGTTCCACTGGTAATGATAACCGACCCCCTCCCGCCCTAGATCTTATTTTTATTAAATTCATTAGGTGGTGCCTCTGGTTTTCATATTTCTCGTTATGGAGACTTCTCTAGAATTATACTATATGTATTTCAAATTGTAATTTCTCGATTGAATTTTACATTTGTTTACACATCTGTTTTGGCATGATTAATGGCTTGATACATGTTCTCATTTGTTCTTTATTTTATTGTCTTGATTAACGAAGTAGGATTTAAGTTTTGATTTTCTTTTCTTGTTTATTTCCAACTGTTGTATACTGGGTTGCCTATCATCTACAATTGTTTTCAGGTTCGTATATCTTCTTGTGTCTGTTTTCATTCTAGATGGCTTGCCTTTCCTGTTTTTCTTACGTACATTTTATGTGTGATTTTTAAATTGTTTATATGCTTCATCATTACATTTGATTTTTGCATTGTTCATGTTTATGTTAATTTTGCATCTATTAAAGAGGCCGGTTTCTTTTATAGTTTGTCCTGAAGATGAGGCGCGATGCCTCGAAACCGGTCGACTAGATTATCACTAAACATTTATAGACAATTTTGGTTGTTTCCTTTCTAGACCTTCCCCCATTATATGTATATGATTGTTGTTTCCGGGTGGAAACCGTGTTTCGTCCACTGTTGCAAGGAACATTTTCAAGGCGAGTGATACAACAATCCTCAAATTTGCAAAAAAAAACTATGTTTGTAATTCTCAATTTCGGTACTTACTTTATTTTAAATCTTAGAACAGAACACCGCTTGCAATATTTCCAAAAACCCTTGAGATGCGTGGCTGATAATATTTGTCATATTAACTGAAAATACGCCATACGTGAACAATTTTTCACATGTATATGCAAATAAGCGGCTTTGAGACCCTGCTATTTATGAAATCTATACTCAGTAAAGTCAATGATAAATAATTATTTATGTCTTTTTCACACCTATTTTAGTCACTCCAACGTACGTTGCAGAACTCCATCAAATTGCTTATTGTCCGATGATATTACGCAATATTGATTTTTATAAATAGCAAAGACTCTTAAGAAAATTTGTTTTTATATAAAATATCAAATGAAACATGTGTTCACGTACGCTGTGTACTTTAGATTTTGGTTTTGGAATTCGTAGCATAGATTAAAGCGAAAATCCCCATCTTAAATAAGCAGGTTAAACGTATTATACAAATTTCCCCCAACCAATTGCGTTTATTCTTGAATAAGTAAGCGGCGTTAATCTAAACTGACTGTTAATATGATTGACATTAATCGCACAGAAAGAATATCCATTGCACGAAAGTTACAGCCAGTTCGGTCCTGTGCGTATAAAATCCTTCCTCTTCATACGACGCGGAGTAGAGTTTATTTGCTTTTGTAATAACACTGGCCGTGATCTCATAACAGTGTTGTAGATTACCTTCAGATCGCCGTTAATAGCCAGGTACAAGTTTTTTTGAAATTTTAATCGTAACTCTTCTGTCATAATAAATGAACGAACCATTGTATTTTTATATTATGTAAAAAAAAAGTATTTCGTCGCTTGACACATAAATTTGAATTTGGTTGTCAAGGTCGAAATTCTGTTTATGTGGGCAGGAACTATTTTGAAACATTTCCTTTGTTTACAGTCCATGGCTGAGTTTAAAGCTGCGTACAGATATACAGAACATTTACAAATATACGCTAAAATGTTTGAAAGAGATGTTCAAACTTTCTAAATACCGTATCATATTGGTATTTGGCTGATTTGCTTATTAATGTGCATATATAAAGTTACAGTGTTGTAGGCTGAATTACAATACCGAAAATATAAACACAAAAAATATCCTAACAAAAAGCTAACAGAGCTGAATCGTCAAACTTCCGAGATTTTGATACTTGACAACTGAAACTAAAAAAAAATTATTTTTACTTGCTGCAACCACAATTTGTAGCGCAACGTAATACTATATATATTCTAATATCTCGCTCTTTATTTATGTCTAGGCTAACATCACCATTAATAAAAGGGGTAAAGCAATCCTTTAATACCTACAAATTTGTACTCGTACTCGTAACATTTCTTGCACCTTGTAAACCTCAACCAGACCAGTCCTGTGGCCCCCGTATCAAAACCATATTTTATGTGAAGGAAAAAGAAATAGACCACTTTTTTGAAAAGTCATATACCATATACATACTACAAAAACAACCCCACGCTATAGCGTAATTATATATTATTTTAGCCATAAAAAAATATATAATATAGTAAATAATCAGTTACGTATACTGATGCAGTACTTTCATATAAAAGCAATTTCAAACATAGGCAGCCATGAATTAACCATCGAAATAGAAATGCCATTTGTTTCTTGTTGTTATATTTTGACAGTTATGGCTTAATGTTTTTCATGAAATAACCATAAACTAAACAAATGTCACCAAAAAAATAATTTTAATTATAACGAACATGTTATTTAAAGTGCGACCCATTATTGTCAATGCCATAATTGACTACGTTGAACTCCTATGTAACACAGTACGAGTAAATTCTCTATCAGAATATGAATACAAAAATTAAACCAATTTAAAAAATAAATTGATGACGTTACAACTCTAATATAGTGGAAAAAAAGTGTATTCATCAAAAGGTAAGAAAGTAATGTATATTTGCTGTAACATGTAGTCTGTTCTGCCTAAAAATAAACCCGCTATAGCCTGGGGCCTGTATACTGTTACAAATTGGTACATATATTGAAAATTTGCATGACTTTTTGGCCAAATTATTAATTGGTGCATATATTGAAAATTTGCATGTCTTTTTGGCCAAATTATTCTGTGTAACCGCATCATTATCTATGATTTTGAACTTGAAAATGTTTAGGAACAAAGAAATGTTTCTCTCGAGGTCACCAAACAAACACAGAATACTTCAATTAAGGAACAATGGCAAAAACACAAATGTACATATAATAGCAACATTTTAAGATATTATGTATCAAAAATATGCTAAATGTATTGTTTTTAACTTAAATGGTGTACGTTCTTAAAATTCCGATTTAATTCGAGAAAATGTCTTCGACGAAACTTGTTTGTTTGTTTCTCTAACTTTCGTCACTAATTATTTGTGGCTTGCACCTCATGATAAGGTCTAAATTTTGTTGCGATAATGGACGACTATAACTATGTGTAAGGTGTTCACTATATTTTCAACCCCATTAACTCTTTAGTTAAGTTAAATACAAAAGTGATAGGGTTTCATCTATATATTTTTTTTAAATACTACTAAAAAACGATTGCCTGGGTACACCTGTATATACATTTTCTTTTAGTTCATTTTTTTCTGATTTAAAATACATAAGGGTTGATAGGTCTAGCTGTAATAGTTCTTGACATAAAGGGCCTTGTAAATGCTCTAAATATGCATTATTTTAAAGCTCGTTACTGACAGAAGAGCAGTAGGCATTGGCGGATGATCTATTGTAACATTGTTTCTTTATTACCATTGTTGTTATTTGACATTTGTTAGTATTATTTTATCAAAATGGTTTACATGGAAGCCAAAAAGTTAAAAATATTTTCCCTTCATTTAAAAAACAATAAAAATAAAAAAGCTGCAAGAAGAGAGTGTATACCTAAATTGCCCAGCTCCCAGCTAAAACACATTTTTGAATACTTATAGATAGTGTATACCTAAATTGCCCAGCTCCCAGTTAAAACACATTTTTGAATACTTATAGATATTTGAGAGCTACTAATAGTCTTGGAAGAAAAAGACGTAGCACTAGACCAAACGAGAATGATCTTGATATTTTGATTCATTTTTAAGGTAACTATGATAAAATTTACTCATATAAAGATTAAAACTAAAATTAATATTAAAGTTTTTCCACACCCTAGTTTAAAAAAATCTGTATTCCGTATACGGATAGCTATTTTGAGATGTTTGACCCCGTAAATAATTTGTTTTAGAAAATGCTAAAACTAGTTCACGTGAAACTCAAAAAAGTTATTCAAGAATTCAAAGAACATTAAAAAAAACATGAATATAGGCCTTACAAATTATTACCGGTTCAGGAGATTACAGAAGATCTAAAGCGGAAAAGATTAGAATTTTGCCAGAAAATGCTCAAAAGACTGGGCGAAAACTCTAACTTGTTCAAACACATCATATGGAAGATGAATCGTCGTTTTCGACAGCAGGAATTTTTAACAGAAAAAATAGACCTTCGTGGGAGAACATATATCAATGAAAAAGGACAGTTATTACAATTAAAAAGTCCAGTAGAAAATATATTAAAGTTAGGTGTATTTTCCTAAATAAAATTGTAGAGGACAGCTTTTTGATAACAATTTTCTGTTGGGGAGCTTCAATCAAATAGTCTGGCAACTGGACGGAGCCCCCCACATAATGTTTTGGAGGTTCGGGATCATTTAAATGGTCAATATGACGTTCGGATTAGTAATGGTGAGCCCATTCCATGGCTACCAAACAGCCCCATTCCATGCCCACCAAACAGCCCCATTCCATGACCACCATACGGCCTTGATATAACACCTTTGTGGGGATTTTTAAAAGACAACGTTAGTAATAATTTTAATCAGAATGTTGAATCTATTAAAAATAAAATTAGGGGAGAAATTTATGAATTAAACTGGGACAACAATAACTCAAACTGCTTACAAAATTTAAGAGGAAGATATGAACTATGTGTTTTAAATAAACATTTTTTTATAGTTTATAAACCATCATGCAGTTGCAAAATGTAGTGTTGTGTATTTTTCTGTTAAGACTGTTAGTATATCTCAAATTTCTATAAGTATTCAAAAATGTGTTTTCATTGGGAGAGCTTTTTGACTCATATGTAACCCATTGTGATGAAATAATAACAAATGTCAACCAACAACAATGGTAATAAAGAAACAATGTTGTCATAGATCATCAGCCAAAGCATATTTAGAGCATTTTCAAGGTCCAATATGTCAAAAACTACTACAGCTAGACCTATCAACCATTATATATTTAGAATCCGAAAAAAGAGGATCTAAAAGAAAATGTAAAAATATACAGGGTGTTCCCTTTAAAAAAAATCACCTCCATTCTTATATCACGTGACCTATGCAGGCATTTTTTTATTAGTATTTAAAAATATATAGATGAATTCCTACAACTTTTATATTTAACTTTTTTTATAACACTTATAATAAAAAAATTAAGGGGGGCAAAATATAGTGATTCACCCTGTACTATGTTCCTAACTACGTAGGAATTTCAGAATCAGTTTAACCTCAAAAATGCTCTTTTTGTATTTATTTTGAATTATATTAATTAAATCATTATAAAACTTACGGGGGCAAGAGTAACAGACTGTTATTATAAAATTAATATTATTTTAAATAAATTAACATAACGTTTTCGAACGATATTACGTGAGAGATAGACATGCAAAGTGGCCCTCAAGCTGGATTCAAATGTAGCGAGGTAAACATAGTCTATAAGATAACCAAAATAGCAAAACACAAATTCCCATTATGTGAAGCAATCATCGCAACATTTACATTAACCTTGTTTGGTTTTCAGTTTATTCGTATGTTTTATTTAGATTGACTATGTTTACAAACATCTAATTTATTCTAACTTTTATGTGGCATACATAGTGTCTGATTGCTGCATCGGACAAAATAATTTGTGTATGCAAAATGTACATACGATTCTTGCCTACTGTGAAAACGTGATTTTTATTTGTTATGCTTTTATTTTTCCAAATAGTCATTGTGGATATGAAAAGATTAGCCCTTGCCATCAATGTATAAGCTACCGATATCTGTTTTTCTAAAATTCAAAAGATTACCCCAAAAAGAAGTAAAGTAAAGAGGAAGGTGATGCTTGTGTAAATCAGACTAAAGAAGAAAATATCCAGGATCAGTTGGAACAGTTCGGAGCTTAAAAAATGTACCTAAATAACGATCATGATTTCTGGGATATTGTTATTTTTCATAGGTTTGGAAATAAATTTAATTTTCGACGACATGAAAAATACTTTGATAGGGCACGAGAGGTAAAGGACAAAGAACTGCATGTAGAAAATTCCGTGCGAATGTCGCAGTTTCTATATTGGAGAGACAGGTTGTCCAGGGATTGTGAGGTGAGAAAAACACAAAACAATGCTGCGAAACTGAAGATCGAAATTAGCGGAACATTTATTCGAGGAATATAACCAAAGGGCAACCAGATTTTCCTAAAGTGAAAGAAGCAATGTGCATAGACTCAGCGGTGTACATATAAGCCAGCAAAGCATTGATAAGAAACCAATGTGGATTCCAGTTCTGCGCATGTGCAACTAATGCAAAAGATGTCTAATATTTATGTTGATAAAGGTGGGATTAAAAATACAAATAGAAATTATTAAATAATTATTAAGTATATTTAAGCATGGCATCTAATTTAAAACAATAGCAAAGATTGACCGAAAATAATATGGCTAAAAGATGTATAGAAAACAAAAGTATTTTTCAGATAAACGGCAATAATGACTTAACTTTTGGTTATGGTACCTGCCGTGAAATATAACTTATAAAATAAGAATGACCAGAAAGAAAAGTAATTGTACCTAGGGTAGAGCGCTTTAAAAAAATAAACCAAAAGCCAATTTTACGTTAAATTTTTTCTATATTTATTTAGAATAGACTCATTATTAGTGATCATCAAATAATTATCAGAAATATAGAGGGGAAGGGTCATAAATGTAATGAAGACAAAGACACTGCTTCTTCCACGTTAATATGCGGGACCAACAAAGAACAATGTATTAATGAAGCCAACATGGCTTATTAGTAATGTCTTAAGTGTTTGGACGACCGTAGCTATTAAATCAATTGAATTTGTGGAGCATGTCCACCCTCATAGGCTACCCTAGCCTTTAGTACCTCTACGTATCTTTGTTTGGCTGCATCGTATACTACTATCTACCTGTCTAGACTTGTTTTGTGTACAATAACAGGTATTTTTTCGAGTACATCCACCTCCTCGAAGTTACCTGTTATCAAAATTGCTTTTGTTAAAACGTCAGAGCCAGTAAAGGATAACAAAAAAACTGACAGCAATGCACATCCCTCTTATAGAACTGGTTTTCGGAGGACCCTTGCACACAAAGATAATTTGCACGAAGAAAATACAAATTCCACAAGATCCGTAAAATGTTTTGCTTGTCAAGTCATCGTGGGGCTTTGCAGAAGGTACAATAAGAAAGCAGTATATTTATAACAATATTGAAAAGGAATTTTGTGTTAAAAGAATACAATGATGTAGAAAGTTACAGGATGTGATTTTAATTTTTAACACAAATACCAATGTAGTTAATCAAGAAATTAGTACACGACATGGCATATTTTCTATTTTTATGGCATAAACATGATTTAACCAGAAACATTTTGCGTTTATCAATGTGTTGAATTTGGTTATTCATTTTTATCCGAAAATGTATAGGATTTATGTTTAAATAAGTATCCTTGCAATATGTATGTAGGGAGTCTTAGAATAATATACACATAACAAGAAGCCCTTGGTACACTTAAAAAGTTTTTGTACCTTCAAATATATCATATAACCCACATATATTAGATATTGAGTGTGACTAAGTCAGCATAGAAACGGCGAGCTAACGGACACAATTGACATCTGCAGAGGAGTCCGACAGGGATGTGTTCTCTCACCCCTCCTATTTAATTTGTATTTGGAGTGTATCTTCCAGGAGGCACTCGAAGATCTTGAGATGGGAATCAAAGTCAATGGGACATGGATTATCAACATCCGCTTTGCAGACGATACAGCACTAATTGCTGACAATATAGATGATCTCCAACACCTTATCAGCATAATCGGAGAGCATAGCAAGGGGGCTCAACATTAACATCAATAAAACGAAAGATCTAGCGGAAATTGGACTTTCAATGAATTTAAGTAAGACAAAGCTCATGAGCTCGGAAAACATAATGGTGCGGGTGGGTGACGAGATTATAGATCAGGTCTATCTGGGCCATAACATCAAATTGGGGAAGGAAAATCAAACTGCCGAAATTAGCAGGCGAACTCAACTAATCTGGGCAGCCACTGATAGAAATACAAAGACATTCCAAACAATCTGAAAAGGACGGTTTTTCATACCTGGATACTTTCCATAGTGGCCTACGCAACGGAAACGACGTCACTCACAGTAAAATTGGCCAATAAACTCCGGATGTTATCACCCGTATAGCAAAATTGAAATGGAGTTGGGCCGGACACATCGCTCGCCAAGATAACTATAGATGGACTAAAACTATAACACAGAGACCTTGCCTACATAAACGGAGTGTAGGAAGACCTCAAAGGCGCTGGCTTGATGACATTAAAAGTACAGCTGGAAGAGGGCGGTATCAATTTGCGCAGGATATATAATCATGGAAAGAGCAAGGGGACACCTACAGCCAGGAGTGGTCTGTGAAGGGCTGCTAAAAAAGAGAAGATTTTTTTTTGTTACTCGTTTTTTTTGCAGTTGTATGTCCTTAGGAATGAATTAAGATAATTCTAATGATATGGAAATTGTTCCTTACAAAATTTGCAACAAAAATTATTCTTTGTGTTTTTTTGAAACAATCAACGGTTTTTATAAACGCACGAAGTTAAAATGTATGGTCGGCGCGGAAAAAAAATTGGATTTTCATTTTTTAATTATTATCGAGTATGGACAATATAAACAATATTGAACAAATTTTAATGGTTTTCATATATTTATTAAGAAACATTTTTTTTTTGGAAAATATTGTTTGATTTCATTTATTGTTATCAAGAATTCATTTACATTAAAAAAGTGAAAAAATGGAGTGTCATGTACTTATCGCATGACAATACATTTTGAAGATAATGAAGAGTTGGATATGTTGCTGACGGATTATTCCAGGAGCAAGATCTAGAAACCGAAAACAACGCAGCAGATGATGAAAATAATCCTGATAAATAACTAATGATCGATGTCACACGACTAATCAATGTATGTTGATGACTGAAGAAACTATTTTTCTATCCAAATTTATTTTCCTTTGTTTTTCAAATTTTTTATTTATTTTTTTCTTTTTTCAAATTTTGATCATAATTTTTTCTTTTTGATGTAATGAATTTCATAATAAATTAAATCAAACAATTTTTTCTTACAAAAAAGTTATATCAATTTCTAAATCAATAATTTCTTAATAAATATATGAAAACCATTAAAATTAATTCAACATTGCTAATGTTGTCCATACTCGATAATATTCAAAACATGCCAGTCATAAAATTTCAAGGAAAATGATTTTCCAGTCAAAATCTATGGTGTTTTCCAAGCCGATGGTAAATTATAACTTCGCGCGCAAAAAAAATTTGCGTCGATCGTATTGAAAAAACAAAGAATAATTTTGGTTGCATATTTTATAAGGAACTATTTAATAACTGTAAAAAAAACTTACGCGCTTCCAAGAAATCAAAAAATCGATTTTTTCAACATTATGCATATTACGGCTTAAGGAAGCATTTGACGGAAATAATTAATTCCATCTATTTCGATAGGACATCTACATTTACCTACTACCTTTCCTTTAAAGTTATTTGAGAAAAAACTCTAAAAACAACATTTTAGCATTGGTTTCATCTGGATTTAAGTCAAGCTAATAATTTTGGATTGTGCGATTGGTCCACTATTTCAAACTTTTATTATAAATATGATATGAGTTACTTTTAAAGAAAATAACATATCTCACTTCAAATTATTAGTTATTGATAGATTTTCTCCAATTTATTAAAATAGTACTGAAATATTTATTAAAATTTGTGTTTTTATCAGCTTATTACTTCTAGATAAACGAAAAATCAAAACCATTTAACTCATTTGTGATGAGCTACACAAACAATTTGAAACAGGTGTACCAACTAAAATTCCCCAATGTAACAACTGCTAGAGTTTATGGCATTTTTTATGTATAGATAGAGAATGGGCCATACAATAGTTTTGCTATATAATTGTGCGTCGTTGTTAGCCACCATTTAATAATTTTTATTTTAACTCATTTTCGCTTCTTAATTAAGCAACAATTCGTTCATTGATGTAAATATGTCTTAAACGTGTGTGCATGGTATGTGAATTCAACGGAAAATAAATATCCAGGAACAGCATTTCAAGTGTTAATTCAAAATTCATCCAGTTCTCCGAGCATTTAAAAATTCTGTTCAAATATTTTTATCGGTTTTTAAAAATAAAAGTCGTTTCTTAATATGATATTTAATTCATTGCTATTTAACATATTTTGAGCAGTAAATTTGTTATTCCAGTCATAAATGGAATTAGAAAATAAAAATAAAGTCTATCCACAGAAAATGCTTCACTCTAATTTGTCATTTTCTCTTTAAATTCTATATTAATGTTGTATTTTTGTAACATTACGATACATTAAAAAGTAACAAATATGAAATTCTATCCCTAGTATATGTTAGGTAACATTATACGGTTATCCGCCATATTTCATATTATATTATTTATGTAGAAGTACAGTATAGTCTGTCAATGTTGTGGCCAGTTCACTACTCTCTACGTAAATGGTATACTCAACAATTTCCTAATGTGCTTTTATATTTACAAAAATATTTAGTTTTCAAAGTGTATCATTTTTGTACCTCTACACAATCGATGTTTGTCCATCCATTATTGATAACATAAATCCATGTCCAGATAGAAAACGCTATACAAAACCCTAGTATTAATATTCGATATATCTATGTACATACATTCAACCCACACTTAGCAGTGGATTTTACTTAACCGTAGGTGAAATTCATTATAAATTCGAAGGGGTTGTTCACCCCAGATCGATGTAAGTTTCACGCAGCATAATATATCCGTCCGGATTGACAGCATGCGTAAATCCATCATTCTCGTTCACTAGTCATGCCAGTAGATTTGTTGTCTACCAAAAAAATCAATTCCATAGTATAAAGAGTTTCCCTAGTTGTTCATAAAAGCTAATCCTAACAATAACTTATATATCTATAAAACACCGTTATAACAACCATTTTTTGCCAAAATTATCCGATTATGTGCGGAAGTTTATACTATACATAGTATAAAGTACATATACTATTTTTCATTAAAATATTCCGCGGTAGAATGCAGATACCCACTTCTGATGAGCCAAAATAATGACGAAACACTTATCATGTGGGCCATGTAACATTTAAAAATTACAAAGAAAATAGTACTTACGTCTTCGCAAATAAAAAACGAAATGTTTAACAAGGTATGCACATATTCAAAATTAAACCAAACGTGTAATACTGCGAGATGTTTTGGGATGAACCAACCAACCGTATCCTCTAACAGATAAACTGACACTGATATGAAATTGATGAAATAAGTTACTAACGCCTTCCTAGAGAAAATTGCGATTTGGCCTCAATCGTGTTTTTATGACTTTAAATCTAATTATTATTTTAATTAGGATGTTCCCAAAAATCACGACGAAAACCTGATAATACCAAACACTGAATGTTTTGACTATTAGCTGGAAACTGTCAGTAGTAGCAGATGTTCGCAGTTTGCGATAGGACATGTCTGTGTAACGTGAAAAGGTCAAGCTGATGGAGAAAAATAAATAAACATCATTTGGAGATAAACTGGGAATGCACATAATTACAGTTTCCTTTCAAACTAAAATGCCCAAAGAGTTTATGTAAACACATCGATTTAGTAATAGCTAAAGCTAAAACGCACTTAGGTTTTTTATAATTAGAAATTAGACATTAAAATTTTATAATCTAAACATACTTTAGACTTACGTCAACAAAAGGAACTTTAAATATAAAAGACAAAATATTTCACCACATATTTTCAGTTATCTGCCGATGATAGAAGAAATGTGGAAAGTGGAAACAGGCACTTACTTAAACTGCGACATAACAATAGCGCTGCCTAGTACAATACCTTAGTGGAAATGCAAACTATACACCCCCATTTGACAGGATGCTACACTTTAAAACTGCTCCATAGGCGCACCTTATTGACCAAACATTTGTCACAAGCGGTAAATCTAATAGTGTTTTCGTTTAATAGAAAATATACACGCAGTGGATGTGGTGATGATCAAATATGTATTCGTACGTGGGTTACAGCTAATTACTAACAGAGCAGTGCTGATGACAGAAACACGTGTCCATTGCAATTTTGGCTTGTTCCCATATTTTTCGATGCATGTTTGATTTCTGAATTTTATATTAACTTAGACGCTTTGATCGAGATTTGATTAAATTAATTTTCAATATAATAACACTATTGAGCTATTCATACTTATAATAAAATATGAATTACAAATTTTACCAAAAAAATACATGAAAACAAGTTTGAAATCGTAAGTAAGCCCTACTCCGCAGAAGAAAAGCATCAGCTACTCTAAAATCAAAAAAACTGAACTGTACTATAGCTGAAAAAGTAAGTAAAAGATATATTATTATTTTGACATGTAGTTGGTCAAGTATACATACGTAAAACTACAATACATTTAATAAATAAATTAAACACCTAATAATTAAAACAAAGATAAACAAATCAAATTATAATATAAAAAACTAATTCTAGAGAAATAAATTACTAGTACGGACAATGTTTAAAATTTCCCACCCTCGAAATAAAATAAACATGGATAGTAAATGTGCTGATTTGAACCAGTCTACATTGCTTTTATAGTTGAACACAACAGTTATGAATTCGTCAATATGCCAAGAGCCTTGAGTATGCTATAGTTAATACGGCGTCTTTTCTTCGGTTTACTAGTCTTACGATTATTTTTTCTCTCTCTATTATCTCAGTATTGAACCACCTTACAGATTGAAATGCTGTGTTTGGCACAATGGGCACTAATAAGTATTATACAAAATTAATTTAATTCGGAGTTCTTGCCTTTTCATTTACGGTTTCCACCGACATCTGGCTTCTTAAATCTGGTGCCATTTTAAAGATGTTTTAATGTGTCACTTCGAAGTTTACTTTTTTGTTGTCAGTCACTGTTTTCCTGTTTCTTTCTGTTTGGTTTGCGAACAACTGAGATTGTAACAAAGACAGGTAATAATGTTTTCCTAAATTTTTGTTCCAACACTTGTTTATTTAACGTCGGTCTATTTCCGCTGCTATGACCAATCGCCGACGCCAGGGATTAGGCTCCCACACCTGAAAATTTTTCCGCATTCAGTATTCCAACTGGAAATGAGTTAATTTACGTGCACGTGGTCTTCATTTACCTATAATACACGGGACCCACACTTTTACGTCCCTCCCGGAAGAGGTGCACCATAAAGACTTTTACTTAATCACAAAAAACCGGGCGCCTCTCGAACTCGAGATCCCACGCTTAGTAGTAGTCTAGTACTTAGCCATTGAGCTAACGAGACAGCTCACAGAATACTTCTAGGCTAATTTATTCAGCCGAAAAAGATTCAATTTAAGTGAATTTAAACGAAGACAAATTTCATGTTGACACGTCAAAAGTGATCACTAAACCATGTAATGTCAGTGTATTATTGAAGCCATTATCCGTTTCTTAAGTGCTTCATAGATCGACCATTTTTTTCTTATTTATCATCTGTGCATCAACCATGCATGACCTCTATAATATCACAATCAACTGAATAATCAATTAGCGACTAATGATGCTAAAATCATGTAGTTAAAATTTCATTAAGTATAACGTGTACCTTCCAGCGTATGTTATTAACAAAAATAGCCTTAACGGCAACGGAAACTAAATGGAAATTAATGGATTTTGAATTGAGATCGGACTGCGTAAAATTCGTATGCGCATTTTGACTAATTTAAATTAAATTTATTACGAAAACAGTCAATTTCACTCAGACGTGTTTGTTCGGTCTCCACGAATTAGCGTAGATTACATTAAAAATAGAAATGAAAGTTACCAACGCTGTAATTTGCAGCTTTTCCGTTCTAGAAATCCAGTTTGACGAGAAACAAAGCCTGAAATAATTAGTTTTCATAAGAACGCGTACGTGTTTAAAATTACTATATGCCATCTTTTCTTTAGGTAAAATTTATAAAAAATTGTGTATCCTCGGACGATCGTAAGCTTCCTTCCTCAGAGAAGAAGTTTATTTAAAGAGAAAATTATGAATTAATTCCTGAAGGTGTGGTTTCCCTTTCGACTATACGTTTGTTTAATGGAATGACCGCAAAAGATGATTGAATGAATTTCAACATTAATTTGCGAACTACGTGTAACATAAAGTTCCATACATATATTGATTGACTTACAGAATGCACTAGAAAAAAGTCGTTTTCCAAATACAGAATGAATGACGTAAATTAACGTCTCAAAGAATACTATCAAATCAGCAGCGCAACCTGCCTCAAAAACCTCTTCGCGTAGCTTTTTTTTATCTTGGTATCTAAGCTTGCGACACACTACATGTTTCCAATTTCATATATAATGGGTTCAACCACAAAATTTACGCGGGGGCTATTTCCCAAGAAGCCGTCTCGTTAGCTTAGTGGTTAAGTACTAGGCTACTAAGCGTGGAGTCGTTGTGATTAGGAGCTCGTCTTCCGGGAGGGACGTAACACTGTGTCCCGTGTATGGTAGGTAAATGAAGATCACGTGCAATTCCAGTTGGAGCACTGTATACGACAAAATTCCCATGTGTGGGAGCCTAATCCCTGGCGCCGGTGATTGGCCATAGCAACGGAAGTAGACCGAATTTATATAAATAAACAAACTATTTCCGAAAACGCAAAGGAAGTGGCTGGCATAATGACGGTAAATATACAAAATTATCCGATTATAGTTTTTTCGGTATACTAAAAGTTTGCAGGACTCGTTCGAATACATGTCGCCGTTGATAAAAGCCAAGCCTATTTCCGCTGCTATGGCCAATCACCGGACTAGTATATAACACTTGAAACTGTTGCTGTACTTCCACTGGAATTGAGGCCCTGCAACGTGAACATAGACTTACTAGCTTGGTACATAGCCATTAAGCTACTGAGGCGGTATATATAAGACATCAAGCTTTCCTGAAAAGATGCGAGTGGTGTGATTACAAGCAACGCAACGTTTAGGAGCGATGTCCAGCCCAAATCTACAAGATCACATTGTTCGCTCGATCATGACATACGCCCGATCCTCCTGGAGATATGCCGCAAAACCCCCACTTTAGTCACTTCAAAGTACAAAACAAGGTATTGGGCAGCAGATCACGTATTCTCCTTTTTTTGTAAGAATTACAAATTTTAACATGAACTGACTGCTGAAGATTAAAAACAACTTCCATGGCTAATGCAACTACTTTGTGTGAAAAAAAAAACTATGAGTTGTTTTTACATTTGCCTAGGTCCACAAATTCAAAAAGCTACGCAAGGATTTCATTCTTGAGCTCTAAATATATAAACGATGCACAAATTGAAAGCGTAAGCTCTGTGAGACTCATATTATTGGTCACTTGCCATATTGTTGTATTATTTATGACTCCAGTGTCTTCCGATTCGTATAGGATTCAGAAAGTTCAGAACTCTCATCTTTTTGGCATTAGCCGTCGTACACATATATCGTATGCTTTGAGTAGGTTTAATTTGTCATTTACTATAAATATGGAGGAAGGAGGCAGCATTATGCCTGTTTCTCACATAGACTCCTCGATATTTATATCACCGATTTCATACTTTGTATAGACGTACACAACTTGATGTTATTACATTTTTATTAATATGCATTATGTTTTAATAAAGAATTGTTTTATTGTATCAAAAATGTTGTTTCTTTGGTTTACGCTATAAGAAAGTCTCATAGGACTCACTATGTACACTAATGATAGGAATTGTGGCCTGGGTGGAAGAAGATATGCAGGGATAATTTTTTTGTGTAGATCTATGTACTAACACAGTATGTATAATCTTCTGTCAATAATGGATTATTATTATTAAAATTTGTTAATATTAGCACTTTCAAAGAGCATAGAACATACGAAGTTTATAAATTTTAGCCTGGGTGTGACATAAAATTAAATGTCATGTAAGTGGTGCATAATTACACGCTCAATATATAGATTCACTGAATGAAGTTTAAAGCTTAAACGAGATGCAGATTTATATCGTACAAAAGCAGGTACTCCATTTACACGGGGATAATGAAAAAGAATAGACATGCCGGCAAAACCAAATCCCTAAGCATCAATATATCTCACGTTCTCGTCAAATGGTGCTAAGTGTAGTAAGACGAATCTATAAATTCTAGATTAGAATGGCAATTCTATCTGGCTTTATTTTGGCATAAACAAATGTTATTTAAACGAGTATTTTAAAATAAGCAATACAAAGTTGGAATCCTATGATGGGTGTCGAACTTTAGGAATCTTTACATTGTGTTTTCTTTATTCCTTTGTAAGCAACAGTATCAGTTTAGAATAACACAAATATAATAGTAGAACAAAAACTGGAAAGACTCTGGCCATAGAACTCTATAAGAAATCTATAAATTTAAGATTCACTTTGTATGGCCTCAAGTTCTAGACTTTTGCCTCTTAAATTAAAATATATACCAAGACAGAAAGCATTCCTGCATAGAAAAAATGGCGTAATATCGGGCAATGCAAGTTGTAGTGAACGTGTAGGAGTTCCAAGAAAATGTTATGCTTCGGTTTTTGAAATTATTTCGGACATGTTTATTATTCCTGTATTAGATAGTATAACACAAGGGTTGGGGCCTAGTTACCAGATATTTGTAGCATATAAAAAAGAATTTCTGCCCTTACAGTTTCTATAGTCTGGACCTCGATGGCATCGATTTATCGTATCACAATGGGATCAATGGCTTTTTTAATATTTTATTTAAGATTAATTACATACATGTATATATATATATATAGATATTCTTATTTTATTTTATAATCAACTGTAAAGCTGAGCAAGACCATACCATCAATGTCGAAGCCGCCAATGCGTTTGCTTGGACAATTTGTATTTGTGGAAATTTGTGGAGTTATTGTAACATCAACCACGATTATGGTGTTTATCTCCTAATACATTAAAAATCCCTGAATCAAAGACGCTTGTAGGAAATGTAGAGCAACATTTACAATAAACTATGTTTGCCAGGAGAAAAACTGGTGTTAAAAAAGAGCACCAAATGTCATATTACTGAAATATATTCTGTCAAGATTAAGGAAAATTTTTATTTTATTCTGATTATTGGACATATTCAACACAACTGTTCACCTCAACTGTCCATTTAACCAGGAAAAAGTCCGAAGAAAGAGTGCGTCTTCCTTGCAGCAGTAAATAAAAGGTTGAAAATGTTAAGAACATAACCAGAAATTATTAACAAAATTAAAAATGTTGTTCCACAAAGTTTTTATTTTACATCATACTGCGACCGGTTTCGATCACACTAGGTCATTCTCAAGCTTTGTAAGTTAGTGAGTGCAACAACACAAACACAAGTTTGTATGGTTGCCTTCAATATTCCGCAAAGCTTGAGAATGACTAAGTTTGTTCGAAACCGGTCGCGGTGTGATGTAAAATAAAAACTTTTTGGCACGGCATAATTTTAATTTTTTTTTTTAATTATGAGGATGATCCACAGAATATCAAAATTTTTTTTTCTGATGTAACCAGAAATATTCGAAATTTTATGAATGAATATAATGATTTATTGCTGCCATTCTGTGTTCCACAAGCGTGCAGAATCTTTTGTGATCGTTAGTTAGAGATTGAGCCGTAGCGTAGAGTTAGCGTGCAATGAATTAGGTCTCGTTTATAAATTAACACAGTATAAATTAGTCGTATGGGGTGAGGTATATCATAATACATTATTAATTACCTCCATTCTTGGTGAACATACGACTTGGTCTGACGTAACACCAGATATTTGCGTGTTGGAACTGTTAGTTCTTTTGTTGTTTCGGGGGATTTGTTTTATTCTCATACTCGAAGGAAATAACCGTATTTTTAAATTACTTTCTAACATGTAACTTATACATTCATAGTTTATTTTCGAGTCCTGATTCATTCATTGAAAAATTTGATTATACTGACACAATTCTAGCCATTAAAAGTGATTCTAAAGAGTTTGCTTAAATAAAGCATTTTATTTAAGACCCATTTCCCTCTTACTATGGAAAATTGTAGTTACTTAGAAAAGGAGCATCTCATACATAATATCATTATTAAATGATAAGAGTGACTTAGAGAACATGGAGAACATTATACTGACACAATGCTAGCCATTAAAAATGATTCTAAAGAGTTTGCTTAAATAAAACTTTTTTTTTTATGTACCATTTCCCTCTTACTATGGAAGATTGTAGTTACTTAGAAAAGGTGCATCTCATAGATAATCTCATTTTAAAAGATGAGAGTGGCTTAGAGAACATGGAGTATCTTTCCAGATTGGACTTTCCAATAGAAGGAATGCTTCTGAGCGATAGTCTTAAATTCTTGAAGACCGGCAATTTCTTCAAGAATTTGAGAACTCCAATATACGGAAATGCTTGAATCCAAGCCAGTTTGATCTTTTAACCATGAGAATTTTCTATGAGTTACGCCTTCGATGAATAACTAATATATCTATACAACTGTCATTACCAAAGCTAGTAATTCTTTATCTTTATTTAGTAGAAGATGAATCGATAATATCTTAGTTTTACTTATGCCAGCAATAATTTTGTATAAGTGTAACCACATTATAATTGATGATTTCGGCTTTAGATTAAATGGTATGACTAACCTTTGGCGCCATGTTTAGAGAATTTAAGATTTATAATATAAAAATGACATTTATATATATATAATTTTAAATCATGGAAAATCGACAAAAATTACATCAATTACGAATTTTCCTAATTTATAAACAGGTCAACTATATGGTTAATAACTCCATAAGGTAATTAAACATTAATGATTTTAATCGCCAATCTTAATTACTGTACTTTACCAAATTTTCGTTGATCGAACGCTTTTTCAAATACCTACTTGTTCAGAAAAAGCTTGTTAAATGATACCCCAAATTTAATTAAGGATCCTTTAAGTTTATTTAATGAATATAGTAAACCACTAATTTGCTTAATTAATCCACTGACTATCAAGATTCTATTTATGAACGCATATCAGATTTTATCATTGATATATTTAGAAAAGTATGTCAATATGCCAATACTAGATTTATTTCATTATCACAGACAGCCGTTATTCATCCGTTGCTGGACGAAGATCTCTCCAAATTTATTTTTCTCATCCACGTGACTCCCAAACAACGTCTGACTTATCTGTCTCACCTTTCATTAGGTCTTTGTATTGACCTTACGTTGTATCTCGGTTCCCAGTCGGTTAATTATTTTGTCCATCGATGATCTGCTAGCCTTCCAAAATGTTCTGCCCATTTCCACTTTTGATAGCATCCCTGATCTTAGTCTGACTTTATCTATGCACAGCGCCTTCTATCACTAATTCTCAAACAAATCATGTATCTGTCAATACTTATTTGCGTTGTTTGGAGCTTCTGAATATGCGAGGCATTTAATGTCCACGTCTCATTAAAATACGTCACCACAGGCAATACACACAGATCGATACCTGTGTTTAAAACACAAAGGAATCTGCGATTTAAATATATTGCTAAGATGTCCAGTTGTATTCCACGCAAGCTTTGATCTTTGCGCTGATTCTAAAGAAATATCTCCATCTCCATTACGAGCCAAATACATGCATGTTACTGTTTCGAATAATGTGCCCTCGAAGTACACATTAGCAGACATAGCTATTTCATTGAATATAACTTCGCCTTACTAAGATTAATCCTACATCTTTACTTTCAGAACCCAGATCAAAAAGGTTTTCTTGGAGCTCCTCGATAGTGTATGCAAATAACACGATATAATCTGCAAATCGCAAATGGTTATGATCTTCTCCATTCACTGTAACGCCCATTTGTTCCCAATCTAGTTCTCGGAAAATATAATCTAGAACGGTACTGAACTTGGGTGATATGGTGTCGTCTCCTTGTCTAACACTTTTTTGAATATCAAACGTTTCCGTTTCTTGATGAAATTGAAAGTTTGATCTGGTTTTTATAGATGTTTTGAAATAGCTGTATGTAGACAGATGGACTGCCATTTTGGCCAAAAGCTTTAATAACGGCAGATGTCTTGACCCAGTCAAATGCTTGCTCGTTGTCTACATAAGCACTATATATTGGGCAGGTTATACTCGTTATACCTAGATATCAACTCACGTACAGTGTGAATATGGTCAATAGTGATGTATCCCTTATGAAGGCCTGCTTGTTCTTTGGGTTGGTAAGTATCGAATTGGTATGTAAGGCGATTCTTAATTATTTTGAAAAGGGTCTTATAAGCCACAAATGTTAGACTGATTGGTCGGTAATTTTCAGGTCTTCTTTATTTCCTTTCTTTGTGGATTGAAATAATTGTTGCATTGTTCCATGACGCTGGTATCTCATTTGATTATATGCATGACGTATACAGTTTTGCGAAAAATGTACACATCTTATATCCAGTAATGTTTAGTATATCAACCGTGATCCCGCCTTCCCTTCCACACATTGATTTTAGAGCAATTTATGTTTTATTTATCTTGTATTATATTTAAAGGAGTCCATAATGTTCTACTGAGAAATTGAGAGATAAAAAAATTGCGATCATTTAAAAGTTAAAATAAATATGTTTTTAAATTTATAAAGAATATATAAATATATATAAGAATTTTTAAGGAATATAGTACAAACATACTGACCACCGAAACCAAAATTAATACCTTAACAGATTTGGCATTATTCTTTAAAGTGAGATGTAAACAGAAAATTCTTGCGCCAACACTCGTACGTAGCTTACACACGAATCTCAGTTCATTAGAATCCCAGCCATAATATCGTTTCTCACATAAAACTGTTCGAATCAATTTATATAATTAAACCTTAGCTGTACTTTTGGAGGCCTTCGAGTTAAAATTCAGGTACAAAAAATGCAAAACAATAAAGCCGGTGGGATATATGCAAACACAAAAAAAATCTCTGTGGCAGGTAGCACATATTAAATAAAAGTGATTGATCAGGTAGCAAAACTTCAGTAATTCTCAAGGTCAAGAATATACAATGAAAACGCACGTCACTAAAGGGTAGTTTGTTAGAATTTAGAAATCGAAGGGCAGGTCAGTGAACAAAAAAATACCAACCTTTGTGTTAAAATTAAAGGTTATCGCCCTTTACATTTATCTTATACAATAGAATGCAGAACAATACTACTAAGCACCAAAAAGGGCTAGGAATAGTTAGATAAGAAGTATAATACACATGTTTCAGAGCTTCTACACAGTTTTCATCGATAAAATTTATTCACTTACTAATCCTGAGTACCCTTGGGCGATTATGACGTTTCATAATGGATTAATCAAATAATCGATTGTATTGCAATGTGCAATCAGCACGTGATTTACATTATTTGCGCCACTATTGGGAGAAAAATACTGCCTCCAACAATACAAGAATGAACTCCATGAAGTGTTACATAAGTAAACGTTTATTGAAAACTATTGTTTTTATGTTTTGTTCTATTTATATTACTTAATGTAATTGCTATTATTATTAGACTTGTTACTAGACTTGTATAGAGTTTGAAATTGATCTTGGAACCTAAGAAGAAAATTTTATCAAGGACAATATTGGGATGAACGTGACCATATAAACATCTTTTCCGAGGAAGAAGTTCCACTAATATTACCTTCGGAAGTTACACACGCTCAACAAACATTCAACTATGATTTTAATCCACACAAAAAGTAAAATTATCGTCCAATCAGTCTCACATATGTGGTATATAAGATCCTCACCAAAATAATTTCGAACCGCCTTACAGACCAATTAGATTCTTACCAACCCAAATTGCAGTCAAACTTTCTTCAGGGAAATATCACTATGGACCATATTCACACAACTGGACGCCTAAGAAACATATATAAGTCACAGGTAACATTGTGTTTGAAACGCAAAGTTTTCGATCAGTGTGTTTTGCCTGTGATAACGTATGATAGTGACACATGGACATTAAAGGCCTCAAATATTCAGAAGCTCGAAACAACGAAACAATTATTGAAAAATATATAATGGATTTGAGAATTAGTGTAAGATGGCGCTATGCGTGGATAAGACGTTAGACTAAGGTCAGGGATGTTACAGAGATTAATGACAGGTAAGAGAACTCAGAAATTGTTTTTGGGGTCACGTGGTTGAGAAGACGCACAATCGGGGGGAGTTGAAAGAACTTGGGGTGACCTACGTCCAGCAGTAGATGAATGATGGATGATGATGATATTAAGGCATTATTCTCCTTGAATATGGTCAATCATAATCCTAAGTACAAACTGGAGATACAAACAAAAATCACTTAAAACTTGTGACTATTACGCAATGTTTCTCTTTTTTTTCGATAAATTTAAACAGTTTATAACAAATATTTTTTAAGGAACAATACGTACCCAAATATCGAAAATCAAGAACAAGTATACGATAATAGGAGTTTTTGATCTTTAATAAAATATGTTGGATTTTGGTTAACCGTGAACTTAAAACACTACTATCATTTCAGAATTAGGAATTATACTAAAACCGAACAGTCTACACTTACAGACTATACATCATCTGGCAGTCATTGAATGAATCATAAGGATTTTATCTGTGTAGATAATTTTATTTATTATTAAGACGAAGTTCGAAATGTTTTTTTTTAATCTTTTTCAATAACAGAAAAAAGTAGGCCATGAACTACATTTGTTGATAAAACAAATTAGAAACCGGTTTATCACAAAAGATAACGAAACAAAAAGTAGTGTAACTGAAAAACAAAAATATATTTTATACTCCCCCTGGCCTAGTGATGGTTCAGTTCATATACAATTCTACAAAACCTCGAAATTCCAAATAATCTTTTAGACCCAAAGAAACCCTCAATAGGTTTTGGTTGATTTTTAGAAGGCTTCCATTAGTGTAAACATGATCGTCTTGCTACATGCAGAAGTGAAATGAAAGGCTATATTTGAAGCGAATACGGATATAAAGCTAAAGTCAGTATCAGCATACATTTTTGTATCAATTCATGATGTAAGGAATGTTTTTGATCAACTCGGCTGTTTGAGCCCAAGCTTAAATCTAGAACTCCATTGTACATGCAGGCCCATTTTAGGGTCGCGCATCCCCCACCCGCACCACTGAAGGGTGTCATTGTCCTTTCATGCAGTCTTATCTTGTATTTCTAACAGTTAAAACAGTCTTAAAATAAATGCAGTTATTACAATCAGCAGTTTCATTTTTAATTCAAATGCAAGATAGTCCTACAAGTTATAAGAGGTGACTAAATCAATAAGGTCACAACATCGCAGCTACGTTCTCTGAAGAAGAGAGTTGTAATAACTTACTCACTTACTTCTTTACCACATGTATGGAAATTGCAGCAGGTGGGACTCAGTTTCCAATAACATTATGGAATGATTATGACGCACATCGGGAACGATCCTCCTAAACAACAAACTGCTGTGAGGGATTGAAATCCTACTGAATACCCTATTTCATTTCAGTCATACCAGTATGGTGTGGTTTTTATTTAATGGGTTGCAGCGAAATCTTACTTGCCGCAGATTGTCGCTTGCTAATCTAGAATCAGGTTTTCCAGATTGGATTTAGAGATAAATGGCAATAGTATCATTTCACTTCTGCGGGTGGAAAAGCGACCCTGGCTGCACTTTTTCGACGATTTCATGCATATACCCACAGAGTTAGTTTTTTTTATATTTTATTTTTAATTTTTTAAATTCTTATATATTTTCTTTTAGTTAATTATAAAATAAAGGAAGTAAATAATATTTAATGTTATTTGTAAAAATGAACTATTTTAAATTTTTAAAAGGGTACTATAATCTACAAACCATTTATGTACGCACAGTGTAATATCACATTATTGGCACATGAATCACGTATACACTCTTTGTCTGAGGTACAGGTACATGAAAGTTCTTCCTTTTTGAGGCTTTTGTGTCATTGCATATTTCTGTACGAGTTGATTCACTAAATCTAGTATAAATTCCGATAGTTTTGCTCTAGTTCCTGTATTCATTAAGAACAAAGCATATGAGAATTTCATTTCATAGATTTTAATTTAATTTAATTTTAGTGGATTGTTGTTAGTATAAATACATCTCGTATATTATTCCACTTAATAGCATGTTGTTCTTTGTATTTCGCATGTCAATTCCGCTTTTCTTCATTTTTTAAGAAAATATTTTGGGCATAACCTTCCTATTGAGTTTGGATTTGTGTACCAGTTATGAATATAAATTGTATGTCCTTTGTCTAAATATGCTGGGAGTAGTGTTACATCAGAACTATATATGCCTAATCCTACGATTTCATCATTTATTTATGTAGAAGACCTAGTATAAACAATGAAATGAAGGATAAAACTAGATTCAATATAGCACAAAACAAACTGCCAAATCGTATTCGCTTATCTTTTCAAGACACTACACTCTCATCAATACCAGTCTTTGAAAGGTTGCAACATTGCTTTGAACCGGGTCCTTAGTATTTCGATAATCTGTCTTATTTTTTTAATTTTATATCCTTCCACTTCTTCACTATTGTCAGAAAAATGAAGCATACTGCAGTAATCAAAACCTATCCTGAGACATCTCTTTTCCAAAGAAAGGAGTATCAATTAGAGGATACGTACTCTAGTAACCCTTCAAGTAATTTTTATCCACATCAATCATTAACATCATAATTACAAGAAAAACATATATCTCATCCTTTCAAGTGCCGATCCATTTATGAAATTTACTTTTTACTGTCAACCCTGTTGTGCTTGCAATCAATGTATGAAATTTATTTGTTTCGGACATTATGTTCAAAATCAATTCTTATTGTACTATTACAGCAACAGAATCATGTTTATGTCATGTCACTGTCTTCTAAAACCCCGTCACATGTACCGATGTTGTTAGAAGTGTAAAGATAGTAGGTTTATAGTTTGTATTGTTATTTTCTCATATAAAATTTACTTAAGAGTTGATGGAGCTGGCTCAATATGACTTGAGTCACTATTTCTTCCATTTTCTTTGTCACTTTCTGAGTCCGTTTCATCTTCTTTGGTAACAGTTTCGCAAATACCATTATTACGCATATTTCTGGACAAACCCTTCACGAGTAACGATTATTTGATGCTGATTTGACCGCGACAAAATTATTTTCGGGACTAATTCTGTCTCCATTTTGTACATTTATTGTTTCAAAATCTGGTAAAGCAAATTATGTTTATCTATATTTTCCTTATCATGGCTTTAAACTTCTAAAATAAAAATTCAACAGATATATTTTTTGGTTAGATTTTTTTCTCTCTTTACTTGCATTAGTTCTAAACTACATTTTGTTCAATGTATATATGTGTGTTGTGGCCTTGTTGATTTAGTCACTACTTATACTCGAGGACCCTCCTACTTTTTGAAGTAAGAAAAAATTACACTACTTCTTGAGTCGAATGAATTTATTTTAAGACAAATTTTCACATATTTACTGTTTGAAATACAAGACAAGACTGCCTGCAACGACAATGACACTGATGGGCGACCCAAAAATTGGCCGGCACTTACAAAGTGCAGGTACCTAGGTTTAAAGTTGGGCTTAAGCATAGTGTTTTGACTACGATTTTATTTTGAAACGTGTAAACCATATATTATTGCATTTATTGCTTATGTTATTGAGTATTGCGCTCTTATTGCCAAGTAACTATACATCACGTGCTGTTCGCGGGCGAGTACTTGCCCTAATAGTCTTTGGTTTATTTTATTTCGCACATTCACTCGTAAAGTCACATGCGCAAAGAAAAAACAGTAAACGTATACGTGCGCATTTTCCTGTGTGCGCTTTAATCCGATCACCGATTACGCCATACATATTTTCTAGAAAACAAAAATCCTTTATCTAATAAAATGCACAGAAAGTTAAATTTTGAAAGTATAAAAATTGGTAACACTATTACCCAAATTACGTCCTCCCTAAAGCTGCAAAGTTTGTAGTTTTGCTGAACTAAACTATACAGTGAATCTCTCTTTCGCTACGTATACATATAGAGAAATGCCCTCTATACCATTTTTAATTTCAACTCTAGCCAATTCAATAAATAATTTAAAAAAAAGAGTACGCAAGGTGCGACGATTTGATTTTATTTATTTTTTGCTTAAATACAAGCATGCGTCATTTTCGCAATAGTTAAATAAACCCGAACAAGGAATTATTTGAAAAGTCAATTAAAAGTTCGATTTAATCTTATCATTAGCATTTTCTGTGTGAAAGCCCAGATAATTTAAGGCTATTGGCCGATTATTCAAAGTCAAATAGGGGGTCGGGGGTTCAACGAAAACCAATCGGATAGTCCGCAAATCGCACATATTGATTCGTCTAAAGCCTGCTTTAAAGTCAGGTATTGTTAAAGTTACCTCAAATCCTATTAAGTTTCTAAATTTATACAGTCGTGCATGTAACAGATAATAATGGCTACCCTTATAGGAATACATTATCTTTATTTGTTACCCACCCTAATTACTAGTGAACAAAATTTTGAATATTCAAATGAGATCGTTTATCTCATAGGGAAAAACCAGCTGTGAATTTATTTTATTGCACAATTGGGTTAATTAAAGTTGCAAATATAAATTAAATAAAAACAGAGGCCCCCAAATATATGTGTTCTTAAAGTTACTTGAAGGTTGACGCTTCAGAACCAAGAGCAAATGCAGCAATTACATTGTATCAAGGTATTTCTTTAAATCCTTATAAATGCCCCCTAGCAAAACTTTTGGAAAATTAAAAATACCCATCTAATTTTAACACAAAATAATAACATAAAATAACATAACAAATATTTACTGGAAAAAGGTATAGAAAAGAAAAATGTATAGGCATGCAGCAACACACAAGTTCAAAAATCAACAGCAGTTAATTCATAAAGAAAAAATTGATACACCTAGCGACAACAACTTCAACGAGGAATATCATTGTAAAGATTGCTAATTCCAAATGAAAACGTTCAATAGAACAGAACCTCCTGTACCTAGGAACTGAAAGTAAACACCGATGGCGAAGGTACAAATTGTGCACGCCAGTTTGGTGCGTTATAATCTTATGAGAAAAAAAAGAAACACATGTGAAGATGCGTTCTTTGTGATATCGAGAGTCTACATAATTTGAATGCATGTGAAATATGCGAACGGCGAGAAATACCAAAGATGAAATGAATTTTGGCCTTTTTGTATTCTAGAAGAGTCGACAGCATCGAGACAAGGGCATAAATCGCATCCAAAAAAGAAAAATGACTGAGGCAAGGGGGTCTCAACATAGTCTTCTGACAACAGGGAGGGAGTGGTTTATGAGGGTGTATCATTCGGAACGAATAATATCCTCTTTTAATTAAATTACAAATAAGATCTTGAAATCTTAGATAAACATCTAATTTCCTTGCAGAGTCAGAGAATGGTAAAATATCACCACCCAAATACAAATTACAGATTATTTTCAAGAAGTTACAATCATGTTACTGCAAGATTTTTTTTAAACTAAGAACTAATACAAAAGCCAATGAATACCATTTTGTTCTTAAAAAAGGAGCATCATATTTGGGAGTCATTAGTGTAAAGACGATATGAACAGAATTGCAAGCAATTGCACATATTATGACTAGTATATATCGTGAATAGCAGTGGCCCCAAAGTAGATCCCTGGGGCACACCACACGTCAAATACAAACGTTAAGACAGCCCTCCGGCAAACTCTCAGAGACCTACCCAACAAATAACTATAGAAAAATTTAAGTCTGGCATCCAATAAATTAAAACAGAGAAGAATGACTAACAAAAGATAATGAGAAATTGTGCTAATTTTAAGATCATCCATTCGGCGATTACCAAAACAATCCATATTTATAACTAAACATTTTTAAGCACATCAAATATTTTCAACTAAAAAATGCCAAAGAAACATTAAATTATTGGATTCGAGAGTAAACACCAGTTACACTTTTCAAACCCTTGAAAAAAATATCAAGCGGAAAGATAAAACAATGTTCTAAACAACGTCGTCGAAATACTTTTTTGTACTTCTAAAATTTTATTTGGGAAAAACGAAGGGTAAAATTGTTATCTGTATGGCTAGGTTTGAAATTTGATAACGTTTCGATTCCACTAACTGATATGAATTTCCAAACCGAAATAGTACTTGGGGACAATGGTTTATTAAACAAGAAAATATAGTTTGTAACGCTTTAATATACAGAGCGATTCAAATTCGAAGGGTACATTGGGATCTCGGAAAAGGTAAGAGTAAGAGAAGTTGGTTAAATTAAGTTAATGCTATCTTAATTATATAAAGCTCTATATCACTTTGGAACTATTATGCCTATATTGTTGTTATTATATATTATAATTTCACGCGCACAAGGTTGAAAAATGGCGAAGCCGTTTCAAAACTAATGATTGAAAGAGTGAAATTGCTATCGGAACCGAATTATAGTTTTCTAAAACTATATTAATGTGGAAATTTTATTCAAAGGAAACCAAAATTTAGATTATTGTTAACCCTGTTTTCAAGTAATTGATCTATGTTCTTGGATCACTGTTTTGTGCATATTCAAAAAACATGTTCGGTGGAAAATTCTATTCTTGTATCAATTTCTACTCTAGATATGCCTATTATTTTATCTGAAAAGTATAAAAACACACCAGTATTTTCTTAATATTGAAAAAAAAAACATTGGCATATTTATTTTGGCACCAGTGAAAAAAATTACTGTTTCTATGTCATTCATTTTTTTTATAAAGTAATGGTTGTTAGTTGTACCACATTATATAAATTAGAAAAAATCTCATTCCCAAAATGTCTACATTTTTCCGCCACAAGGATTAAATAAAATTTGGTAATAAACTCTAAATCTAGAGACAAATGAAATTTTTCTTTAAAAATTTGAAGATTTAGATTGATAGGACTTTAAGTTAGACATGTTAAAAATGTGACCCTCAAATGTAAAACACCCTGTACAATGTGTAGAAATTATTTATTAGGTGTCCAAAATTACAGGCAAATTATTTCGACCAAGTGCATTTTTCGGAACAACTTCCTAATCGGCCGATCAAACAAAATATATTCGCGTTTATTTATAAAAATGTAGCAAATATTACAGTTATAATTGTTAGTTAAAAATAGGACATTTTATTTAATCTAAACGTTCGTCATTTTTTTTGAGCACAAATTGTCTTAATTTAAAATTATCTTCAGGTTTTCCGGGAGTGTGTTGGCTATTCTTTTTGCTAAGTCTTCGTCCATCGTTGCAGGGGGGCATTATTCTTAAAAATAGATTCTTAATTATAGATTGCCATGTAACTCTGAAAAGTGCTAGCCACAAAATATAAGACACTTTTTGGAGCTGGACGGCAACTGCATCTAGCACTTTTCAGAGTTACATAGCAATCTATAATTAGCACTTTTAAGAGTAACGTGTCTCGATAATGACCCCTGCAACGGTGGAAAAAAAGTCAACACACGGTTATCTCCCGGAAAACATCAAAATATTTACAGTGGCCGTGGAAGTCTACGTACTGAATTAAACAAAATTAATTTAATTAAAAAAAAATTGCTTATCTTTATATACGAAACATTTAAAGAAAATGAATGATTCCAATTAGGTAAAATTTTCAATATTCTGTTAATTAGTAATAAATTTCAACTAAGTAGTAAATAGGTAATAAGAAAATTAATATGAATAGACGCGTATATTTACTTGCTTAATTAACTAAATTAACTAAGTTCGTCAGGAAAATATATGCACCTCATATACGTGCAAGTTGTAAAATAGTTTTCCAAATCATAATTACATACAACTAGAAAATCTCCTAAGAAACAGCCACGGAAAAACCCGCAAAATAATTAGGCCGCAATAAAAAAGAAAAGCAATTATAAAAAGCTATAATAAAACAAAGAAAACCTTACGTGGAAATGAATATCGTGCTAAGGCTCGGTCAATATCCAATGCACAGCCTTCACATGCATACACAAGCACAGAAAGGAACTTTTTCACTCAGTGTTTGTAAACTTGCGTAATGTGTTGTAAAAATGATGGTAACGAAATGTTGCATCATCTTTAGAAATTGCAGAAATTCAACGAGCAATGTTTAAAGCCGCTCCTTTCCAATACAATACTCAGCATCCACAGATGGGAACATGAGTTATTTGTTCTCTTTCTAACTTTTAAAGAGGTTATTTTATTTTTATGTTATCAAATTTCACTTGAGATTTCTTCAAAGCCAAAACAATATGATGCAATACCGATTGTCGATTAAAAACTGAATTTTGGTTTGTTTCGAATAATAACAAGGAACATAATTTATCTCCTAAAAATTATTCTAACATTTCAAATGATGTCAATAGAAAGGTATTTGAAGATAAAGTATAAATATTTTATAAATATCTTTGCGTGCAACGCTAGCAAATATTTCACCATCGACCGTATCGTCTATTATGTAATTTTTAACTAAATTTTGTTATAAACGAAGTATTTATTTAGGAAAGTTTTTTCCAGATAAAAACCGTGAAGAGACTCTAAAAAGTGTAGACTTTTCGTCCACTGTTGCCTTGAAAATGTCCACTGCATGCAGTGGATGCAACTTTTTCAGAACTTCTAAACGATTTTTAACAGAAAATACCTTAATTAAGAACCATTTAAGTCTAAATTTTAAGGTGAAGGTCTTTACTATTTGCTATATTATGACTTTTCTAAAATCTAAAATACACATCGTCTAATTTTTGACGAGAATATATAAACAAGTGCATTAATAAATCAGTGCGGCGTAAAAGCATTGAATATAATTGTTTTAGCTTAGTTGTATATTCAAGTAAAACAAGTGACGTGTACTTTAAATTTTAAATTAAAGACCTCCACCTTATTAGTTATATTTTATTATAATCATGTTATGGAATATTTTTTTAATTTAATTACTCAATATCATTTTGTATAGGTTATTCCAGAAGTTGAATAAATGTATATTTGTAGCATTCATTTCAGCGCTTAGCAGTTGTCTGCATGTGCTTCATGCCACGCAAGCAATGATAAACTATACGCATACTTACTATATTATAATGTTAATATAGTTGAGAGTACATAATACTAATCAGCTGTATACTGTCATTTGCCTTATAGTTCTCGAAATAGTGCTTAGCAAACAGACTTTACCAGACAGCCCTTTTAACTTTCTGTTACGTGTACACATTTCGATATACAGTGGAAAACGTTTAACACGAAATTTAAGGAACCAGAAAAAAATTACCTTAACCGAATTTCGTGTTAATCAAATTTGAAAGTTTTACTACATATGTATTATCAATAACATTTATTGGTTAATAAGAGAACATAATTTCTGTAACATCACATTTAGTTTTTCCTAATTTTTCTTAAAAAAACTATTTTTTTTAGCACTATTCGATATAATTTTGAACTGTTCCAAGTTGTACATTATGCCGGACATTTCACCTTCTGAATTTACATCCAAATAATGCGGCACCTTCTAAATATTTTGCGCACAACCGGAGCGGTAGAAATATGTTACTATCACTCATCAATTCTGTGATATTTAGGTTCTTGAACACTTCAAAATAATCATTAACATCAATGTCAAAGTTAAGTGATGAGGACACACGGGTAAACTTTCCACTTTAATAAAAGGTTCGAACTAGGATGAAACAACAGCTGTACAAAAACCTGCATGGCGAAAACAATTTTCAATGGTGTTCGAGATAACCAAATTCCTCGCAGAATATAACAAATGTAATGCATCCAAAAGATCAAATTCTTCCATAGCTTCTATAGCAGCAAAATACTTCCGAAGCAACAATTTTCTATAAAAAAACTTTAAATTTTGTATTATGCCTTGATCACACGACTATAGGATGCTTGTTGTATTTGGCGGCAGAAATATTAACTTAATAGACTGCAAATTAGGGACGGTATGATGAGAAGGGCAGTTATCGACTATCAGTGCAATTTTACGTTTCTTTGATATCACTTTTATTATCTAATGCTACTCTGTAAAAATTACAGATGTCATCCAGCCCTTTAATTTGCTGCGTATTCTACGGGCAATTTTTTAATATTTTTGAAATATCTCGGTTTTTTTATTTTTCTTATCACAAAAAGAGGTAATTACACGCTACCATTACTGTAATTATCTCTTTGGAGTTCTTGCCACCAGAATAATTATCGCCTTTGAATGAAAGTATCTTATCTGACAAGCAACAGAAAAACAGTCTAGTTTCGTCAGCACTACAGTTTTTAGCACTATAGTCTTTAAATATGATAGACAAGGTAGAATTTATCCAATCTGATGTCATATTACTTGACACTTGCAGCGACTCTCCGCATATACTTCTAAAACCAATGGCATGCCTCTTTTTAAATCTTTCCAGCCAACCAGGATTGGAAGAAAATTGAATCGCCATGCAAACATCCGCCTTTCTATTAAAATTTTGCTTGTTTAAACCAATGCAGCCTTTAATTCTTTGTGTTTCGCTGTCCTCATTCGTTTTCTATCTGGTTCGTATTTACTGCCCTCAAACATTTCTTTAATTCTGGTTTGATTTTTTATAATCGTTGACACAGTCGAATTTGGTATACCAAAGTTTTTGCAAATTGCTGTTTTCGACATTTCACAACTTCAACGGATCGTAAAAGTTGCATTTTCACTTTTAGTGACACTGCATTTTGTATGCGCACTTTATTTTTCATTTTCTTGTCGGTAAGTTAAGATTAATCAATAAACAATCAATACAATTTCGAAGAAACACAACAACAATTACTGTCACAACACTAGAAGAACGGTTTAGCAAACGCAATTGGAGTGTGTTTCTTAGGTTGTCAAACTCACACTAAACAATAGCATTAAAAATTTTGCGTTAAACATATTCCACTGTATCTCTAATACTTCCCGATACTTTTATTGATAACTTCAATTGTTAATATATTTATAGAAGTTCTAGGAATATTACCCTCAGAAATTGCGCATCCGAAGAGAACGGCATTACGGATGTTTTTGGTTATAACAAATATAATATAACATCTTCCAATGAATTTAAAAACTGTATACAGCATGCCTAGAAACAGAAGAGATGCACTCACATCTGTGGCTAATAAGACCCTTAACAAAATAATTAATTTAAGATTTGCAGATGATATCGTGATTCAGAAAGTAGAAATATAGGCCTCAGGATGAATCCCAGTAAAACAAAAGTGATACTCAATAAACTGGCTTTCTCAGCTAATGTGTACATCAAGATTACACTCGTAACATGAATTTAGGCTAGCACATAACGATGGATGGAGATAAGCAATAAAACTTGCAAATAGTACAACTGGCCATATAAGCAGCAACACTTGCATGGAGTACCTCTGACCGTCTAATCAACAAATCGTGTTTAAAACGCGATTCTTCGATCAGCGTGTTAGAAGCCCCAAACAATGCATAGAAGTGAACTACGGAAGGTCTTTGTCCAGCAGAAGATAAATAACGGCTTAAAACCATTCCAGTGTTCCAAAATAGGATAATTTATATACAACCACTTAAAAATAATGGGAAATCGAAGGGTTTAGACCTACTGCGCATGATTACGTCGGTAAATTGGCTTAATGTGCCACATGTTATGTTTTTTGTAAGTCGGAGATGACTCGCATATTGATTGAGGGTAATTTATAAGTACAATGTTATAAATATGCATTGATTTATTTTAGTATTGATTCTAATGACATTTTAACGAGTTCTAAAAATGTATGGTTTTGATGAATGAGCTTTTGTATTACGCAGTGCTTTAATAAAAGGATTTTATGCGTATTTGCGGAAATAATTCTAAATACTTCCTCACCTTTAAACCTCTATACAGAATTTAATCACATATTGCTGAAACAACCTATGTAAGTCTTTTTGGCCGTTTTGAATTATAAATGGGAACATATATCTTGGACCATTATCCATCATTTGGTGCTGGAAGCACCAAAGTGTTAAAAATAGTTAACGAATTACAGCCGCAGAAAATACTCATGTTAAGT